>JADLZK010008742.1:0-77073 GCA_015847255.1 Hyparrhenia diplandra
GTACATTATGTTAGTTGTCTCATATGTCATGTCATGCGGTGTCATGTAGGTTTTGATGTTGTGGAGGAAAGAGAGGGAGACGAGAGAAAGAGGCCATTGTTCGCGAAATAAGCGTCTCATAAGCTAAAATTTATTACTATGAGACAACCTTCGCATCACTATTGTTGTTGCCATGCAACTTACAAAATTAAGGAATTATGAGTTGTTATGAGACAACTTAAAAACATAGCCATTGTACACATTGTCATTAAGTCATCTCAAGATTGCTACAACCCTTATCTAGGAGACCAATCCAACATAGAATCTCCTTATATGCAGATGATGTAGCCCTTTTCCTCCGGCCAACTCTGCTGCGGTTATTAATCTGGCCTTACAGCTCTTGCAAATATTCGGGGATGCTTCAGGCTTAAAGACCAACATCCAAAAAGCAATGTGATGCCTATCCGTTGTCTTTGAAGAAGACTTGGCCCTAATTCAGAATATGTTGCCTTGTGAAGTGCTGAATTTCCCTTGCAAATATTTGGGCCTTCCTTTGACCATCGAAAGCTAACCAAAGAGCAAGTTCAACCCATCATTGACAAAATTGCAGATCAGCTCCTGGTTGGAAGGTGACTTGATGACACGCTGCTGGTAGAGTAATTCAAGTCAGTTTGTACTCACAGGAATCTAATCTATGTCACCATGGCGATTGATCTCCCTCCTTGGGCTATCAAGGCCATAGATAAGATCAGAAGGGATTTCCTTTGGAAGGACCGAAAAGAGGCAAAAGGGGGTCACTGCCTCATTGCCTTGCCTAAAGTGTGCCGCTCTCGGGATTGCAGATCTAAGATCTTTAAGTATTGCCTTAAAAGCAAGATGGCCGTGGCTAAAGCGAAGTGTGCCTAGCAAGCCGTGGGCAAACCTGCCTATTCAAGTCAATAAGGAGGTTGCTGCACTCATCTCCGTAGCAATGGTAACAGAGCTTGGGAATGAAACTAGTACATATTTCTGAAAGGGACAGATGGCTAGATGGCAAGGGGGTTCAGGATATAGCACCTCTTATCTTTGCATTGGTATCCAAAAGGATTAAAAATAAGCGTACAGTGCTAGAGGCCCTTGCTGAGGATAAATGGATAGAGGTTATACAAGGTGAAATTGGAATGGAGGCCATGTTCCAGTTCCTTGACCTTTCGGACACCTTGAGTGCGGTGGAGCTGAACGAGAATATCCCTGATAAGCATATCTGGAGGTTCTCTTCCTCAGGATAATATACGGCAAAGAGCGCTTATGATACCCTATTTCAGGGAGCAATACCCTTTGAACCTTTTGAGAGAATTTGGAAATCCTGGGCACCCCCCAAAACCAGATTTTTCATGTGGCTTGTTGCTCATAACAGATGCTGGACAGCGGACAGATTGGCAAGGATCTGTGACCAACATGAGGAAAATATTCATATCTTCTTGTGGGCTGTGTTTTCTCAAGCCAATTCTGGTTCTACCTCCTGTCACATTTTGGAGTCGCATCACTTGCTCCACAACCATCTGACCAATCCTTTGGTGAATGGTGGCGAAAAGTTGACTTTGCTGCAAGTGGAGATTTAAGGAAGGGCTGAACTCTCTTGTCATTTTGGGGGGCTGGTGCACGGCACAGAAATGATTGTGTGTTTAATGGTGCAGCCCCAAATGTCAATACTGTCATGGTATTGGCAAAAGATGAGGCACATTGCTGGAGCTTGGCAGGAGCAAAGGATTTTCCTGCTTCTTTGCCAGAGGAGCAGGCTGATGGACTGATAGTTGTTTGGTCGTTGTCGTTTCCTTTTCTGTAACCGTGGTCTTTTTCTCCTTGTAGTGAGTAAGTGAGTGTGTGTGGGTTTGGTCTATGTATGACTCTTTCTTCTTCTATTAATATAATGATACGCAGCTCTCCTGCGTGTTCGAGAAAAAAAAGTCACCTCAAGATTGCATGGCACTACATAAGACCCACCTATTAGACACCAGTGATGTACTTTCCCTTTATACGTTCCCTATTTTTAAACTCTAGTTTTGGGCTAGATCCTGTGTTCACCTAAATGCTGAACCCTAAATAGTCGGTCATCTGTTGTTTAGTCATTTATTCAGGCTAAACGGTTTGTGGCTGTTTAACAGGCTAAACAGTTGTTCAACAGGGTAAACGACTATTTTGGAGAAGAGTGTCTGTAGCAGAATTTATGTTGTTTGAGAGTCTTCTAATATCAATTTATTTTGTTTTTCCTTTGATTTAGTATGGTTTAGTTCACATATCAACTGGTGATCTTCTGCGAGCTGAAGTATCTTCTGGCACAGAAATTGGCAAGAAAGCAAAGGAATACATGGACAGTGGAAAGCTTGTTCCGGATCAAGTTGTGACAGATGTATGTGGCTTATTTGTCGTACATACACTCTTTTTAGCTGGTAGAATTCTTGAACCATCTAATTTCCAGCTATTTCAAGTAGATGGTGGTATCACGACTTTCACAAGCGGATGTACAAGAAAGAGGGTGGCTTCTTGACGGTTACCCAAGGAGCTTCAGTCAAGCACAAAGCCTTGAAAATCTGAAAATAAGACCAGATATATTCATTGTGCTAGAAGTAAGTCAAAAACTAACTATTTATGATTAGTACTATATACGCTGACATGTGCTTCTAATAATATTTTTTTTGGACGGTGGTATGCTGGTGTGTTTGATACCACTGCCAAAATGTTAGCCATGCCTTTTTGTTTTTAGGAATGGTTGTAACCCTTTTTGAATATTACATTTTGTTTGTGCAATTCTTACAGATCAAAGTGTCCACAAAATAAAGGATGCTTGAACCTTTTCCTTAAAAACCTTTCTAGTATGAGCTTAATATGTGGTTGATTCAGATTTTTTTTTTCCAAATAAGATTTTATGAATAGCTGCATTTTTTATGGGGCTGCTCCAAACTTAGCTGGTGTTTTGGGTGTTGCTTTGGAGGAGTGTCGGCTGTGGGCTTTGGCTGGGGCTCGGGGACTATCTTTCCTGGCACCCCCACCCACACCTGTCCCTCCCTAAGGCTTTTTTTTCTAGTTGTTGGTCGCCTCTTAGTTCTCACAGGCGTGTGTGTAATCCTTGTAATTGGGTTGGTGTGGTGTGTGTTGTAAGGAGTTTCTTCCCCCTTTTTTCTTCTTCTTCTTAATATAATGAAGCGCAGTTCTCCTGCGTTTCCGAAAAAAATACATTAGTTGCGAAAATAAGTCAGTGACCAATGTGCATGAGAACTAAGAGGCGATATTTTTTATCAGGCCATATTTTTTTCTTCAATTATTTTTGTATTTGGATAACTTCTGTTGAACCAATGTGCATGACTGTGTAATACATCACATAGCAGTAGAGTAGTGTAATGTATGCATCTGTGGATATATTATACGTTTTTTGTGTGGAAATACTACAGTTTTAATCGAGTGAGAATATAGTACCATATTTTTTTTTGTTCTCCTGCCTTACTTGACATTGTTTTACACAATAATAGAAATAACATTCTTTTGGGGCATTGTAGGCACAGATGCCTTTATCCCCTTTCATTTCAATATTTTCTTTTCGTTGAATTCAGGTTCCTGATGACGTTCTAATCGACAGATGTGTTGGAAGACGGCTGGATCCTGTGACTGGCAAGATTTACCATTTAAAAAACTTTCCCCCAGAGAATAAGGAGATATCTGCCCGACTTATTACACGTTCTGATGACACATTTGAGAAGGTTCTGTTGATGTCCACTTAGTAATTTTTTGTTTTGTTTCCTGTCATCGGAAGATGAAAGATCCTAAGTAACAGTTTCTAGTTTATGGAGCTAGCAGAAACAGAAGTGAGCACCTCTCCTATCATCCTTCTAAGTAACATAAGTATAAACCTATGAAAAAAAATCGCGGGCTATAGAAAAGCGAGCGAGCTCTGGTTGTCAGGCCAGGCTGACTCGAGCATGCCCACCTTCGGGCGTGTTGTGCTTGGGCCAGGCTATCGGGCTGCGAGATTTTGGTACATCTCTAGTGCTACTTTGAGTACCTGATTTGCTAGATTTTTCTTTGTATTTTGTAGAATGCTGTTGGCATTTGTGAAGGACAATTTTGAACTATATAAGATAGTGTTCCTTGTAACATCAACATTTTTGTGAGAGGACTGAGCCATTCTATTTGGCTTAGTGTATTTAACTACTTACATGGTTTCAAAGGCCTCTTTCTTTCTTTTTTTCTTTTTTTACGATGTAGTAATATTACCTTGCTGGCATGTCTTTCCGGAACTGTAAGTTTGTTCTTTATTTTGCAGGTTAAATCACGCCTTGATACATACAAGCAAAATTCTGAAGCTATTCTTCCTACATACTCTGATATTCTTAATCAGGTTCTTGTGTATTCCTAATCATTACCAGAGCAACCCAAATTATAGATTGAATGTAATCCTTCGTTGTTATATTGTGCAAGAATATAGATTGATGGAAACTGCCTAGCCGAAGTTGTTTTTTTCAGGAGATAGATTCCCTGTTACAGAAGATCTGTGAGAACACTTCATCAAACAAGTTGACCAAAACAAATGGTGAGAGCATGAAGTCCTCTATTAATGACTTATGTCGTCATTGATACTATAATTTTTTCTGGGCAAATGGTGATAATAACATCAGCTAAGTTCGCTACTATGATTTTTGCTTGGCGCACACAATAGTTATGGAATTATAATTATAATGGTATAATATCAAATGCTATATATAATAATCTGCATTGCATGGAGATCCATCTAGGCTAGCGGTAGATCACATGGTGTCATGATTGTAAACAGGAAACTCAACAAGGCCAAGTAGGTAGTGGAAATTTTTCACTCTAAGTGAACCAGTAAATAATATGGTATAGTAATCCAATGGGTGTCACTTCATAAGCACATTGGGAGATCAAAAGGCAATAAGTTCAGTGTCATCACATTAGCTGTTAGCATATTTACCACTTAAGGTCCATTCCGCCCAAGAACACCGTGACTAGATCTGTCTGCCACCGTATGCGTCCGTTAGGCATGAAAACGGGACGGATATTTCCCGATATGCGTCTGTCCCGAAAAGGTCAAAACCCTATATGGATACTCCGTATCCGAATCCAAACATTTAGTATCGAACCATATCTGAATCCAAATACTCAAAATTAGATGTCTTTTATGTATATGCGATAGATATCAATGTCCGACGTATCTACATCCAGTTCCATGATCCAAGAAAAATATGGGATAGAATATGGAATATGGGATAGAATGCAGGATCATTGATATCCGTTTGTATCTGATCCGATTTCATCTGTTCTTGCCGTTGGCCCTCTAGCATGCAGCCCCAGGATTGCCCGCCGCTCCCAAGGTTTGCTTGAATCATTCTCACAATCAACTGGGTTACCGAACCTCTCAGTGGGTAAGGTTCATCTCTTAGCAGGAGGTTTTGGTTGCATGCTGGAATCATTGCTCTTCACCTTTTTGTCCTCCCTCTAATCACAGCTTCCCCGTGTTCGAGAAAGAAAACAGTGGGCACCTCCTTGCTGTATTTGTTTTCCAAAAACAAAAAAATGGTGTCATCTTTAGCTACTGTTTCATGGTATTGCACTTTAAGTTTCCATTCTTTTATGAACCCATAAATCATAGGAATTTGATACATTTTACTGATCAGGTGTTGTATTTTTAGATCTCAATTGTTTTATATTGCTAACTGTTATATTAACACACACTCCTATTATTCATAAGAAATGATCACACCTTTTTTTTATTATAGGAAAACGACCAGATTCTTCAGATACAGTTTCAAAGAATGTATGCACAAAATAATACTTTAGCTTCATCTTGTTGACTTGCGCAAGATTTTTTTAATGTGAACTACAAAGATTTGGTTCTGTATGGTTCATATGCACCCTACGGCTGTGAACCAGGAGTGGCGTGGAATTCCGACAAGGTTGAATAACATTCCACATTCTAGGGAGATTAGGGAGTACTTCTACAATGATGTGGTAAAAGCTACCAAACATGCTATTGAAGATAAGAAGACTCGGTTGCAGGTTGTTACTTATCTTTTCCATTATGTTAATTTTCTTAAAAGATTAGAATTACAGTAGGACATAACATACCTCGTGTTATTTATTCTGTTCTGTTGCATAGAGCTTCATGTGATTAATTCATGTACCTGAACAATCTAATTCTTCTTTCCAGTTTGGCTACCTTTTTTTTTAAGAATAAACTGATATATCCTAATCTCTGTCCTCGCTTTCCCAAACATGCAGATAGATATCAATATTCCTGAGCTTAACCCTGACATGGTAAGAGTCCACATGGTTATACATATATATTTTGTAATGTCTGTCAGAAAACACTGTTGATTTTAACTGCCACCAAATTCTTTTTATTGGCAGGATGTTTATCGCATAGGAACCCTCATGGAACTTGTAAGAGAACTTTCTCTATCCTTTGCAGATGATGGAAAACGTGTCAAGGTGATTATCCTTGAAACAATGCATATATTATTGCTCAGCCGCCCCCTCCTTTCTCCTCCCCCTAGTAACAAAATTATGTGACTAGTCACTTGATACCAGGTCTGTGTTCAAGGCTCCATGGGGCAAGGTGCATTTGCTGGCATCCCACTTCAACTGGCAGGAACCAGAAAAATTTTGGAATTCATGGACTGGGGTGACTATGGGGCAAAGGGCACCTTCATTAATATTGGGGCAGTAGGTCCGTTTCTCACTTATTCTATACTCCAGATAGTATCAATTATGAAATGAAATGAAGTATCGTAACTTTAGATTGAATCATACGCTTGTGTACCTAGGTCGCCTTCCACATGGAAGTCGAAAGTGACGTAAAAAAACCTTTTTTGATACTTGCTTATAGGCTGAGGTTGGGCACGGGGCTTCCACTCCTTTCTGAAGGGGCAGGTGTTTAGATGGCATTTTCGGTTGTGGAGTTCGCGCCTAATCTTTTTATTATTATTAAAACGAAGCGAATTTTATTACTCCTCTGTCACAGCCACAAATCTCAGGACACCAAAACCCTCAACGGACTGAGGCACATCATCCCAAGTGGTATACTCCCCACTGGGCAAGTTACAACTAAAAGCAGCTAGTTCAGGCGCTAACTTATTACAAGATCGTGGACAATAACTAATTACACAGGACGAAAACTCCTTAGACGCCAATTGCTTGATCTCAGTAATGATGCCGCTCATCGATGACAGCCGGTAACCATCACCTTCGATCGCTGTTTTCACCATTTGTGCATCTGTTTCCAGGATAACATGAGACATACCCGTTTGCGCCGCCATTTTCAGGCCTTCAACACATCCCAGTAACTCGTCATGAAATGCACTCCGCAGGAAATCTTCGCCACCTGCTCCAGCTCCCTAACCATCCCTTCATCATCTCTGATAACATTCCTCCAACCACCCGCACCAGTCATTGGGAAATACGCGGCGTCAGAGTTGATTTTGAGCAGTCCTTGGCTCGGTTTTTCGCCAACGTTTCATCTGACCGAATCCGACAATAGCTGGATATGCACTGGCTTTTCATTTGTTCAGCACAAGCAGCCACCACATATGCCACATCCCGGCCAGATTGCCTTCTGCTTTCCTCCCTCCATCTGTTCCTCTGTTTCCACCATAGCCAGAATAATCTGCTGTGGTGCCTTTAATCTGAAAATTTTCTCCATCATCTCCATTGCAGAACACACCGTTTCAAGATCGCAGTGCACCCCTTCTAAGTTCAGTTCCCTCCAGACTTCCCTCACCTCCTTGCATTTGAGTAATAGGTGACCTCCATCCTCATCAAATATCCCACACATGCAACATCTAGTATCCAGGCTCATCCCTCGCCTCTGTAAAACACTACGGATATGCCAAACCAAATGCTTTACCTTGTGAGGGCAGTCGATATGCGAAAGCTTTTTCCAGAAATCATCAACACCTCGGCTTCCTGTTGCCCACCTGTTTGTTTGTTGTGCTCTTCTCACAACTGCTCTGTGAACCTTGTACGCCGACTTTACAGTGAAACAGCCCTTACTGTCTAAGTGCCATTCCAAAATATCTTCCATGTCTGCATGGATGGGGAGTGACCTGATCAGCTGACGTCCTCCTCACAGAATGACTGGTTCAGTAGCTATACATCCCACTCCTCCGTAGCCGGATCAATCAATTCATCAACCTTCTGGAGCAAGGTTCTCCCTCTTGGTGTAATGGGTCTACGGATTACATCTCTTGGCACCCACAGATCCTCTCATATATTGATGCTCTGCCCGTTCCCAATCCTCCAGATAACACCATGTCAGGACATCTACTCCCTGCATAATGCTCCTCCACGTATATGAACAGCCATCTTTTAGTCTGGCCATTAGTTGGCTATTGTTGGGGTAGTACTTGGCCTTTAAAATCCTTGCACTTGCACAGAGTGATGCCGGATCTTGTATTAATCTCCATCCTTGCTTGGCTAGCATCGCCATGTTAAAAGAATGCAGATCCCCAAAACCCAAACCTCCCTCCTCCTTGGGCAAAATCAGCTTCTCCCAACTGAGCCAGTGCATGATATTCTCCTTATCTTGATTGTTCCACCAATACTTAGCTATCATCTCACTAATTTCCGTAATATCAAAACATCCCATTACAAAGACTAGAATTGCTTGTGCCACTACCTTGATCATGATCTCTTTACCAGCTTTATAGAGCAATTTTCCTTCCATCCTTGTATTCTCTGCAACACCCGTTCCTTCAGATAGGCAAAGACATTCGTCCAGGATTTCCCCACATAAACCGGCAAGCCTAGGTATTTTTCACTCTTAGTTTCAGCACGGATATGCATTATTTCCCTCCTGCTGTGCACCCCAGTATTAGTGCTGAACATTACAGCTGACTTGTCTGTCTTAATAACCTGGCCGGAGCATTCCTAATATATTTTCAAAATTTCCTTCAAATTCTCTATTTCCTGCTCCCTGGCTTGGCATAAAATGAGTGAGTTGTTGGCAAATACCAAGTGAGATACTGCTGGGGCACACTCCATGTATTCTCCCCTCTTCTGCTCTTGCCAGCATCGCTGAAAACCTTCAGCGCATATAAGGCATAAGTAAGGTGAAATGGAATCCACGCTCTGGAATAAATTATTCTGTCAGCTCACCATTTACCTGAATGCGGTATTTCCCCGTGGTGACACAGGTCATTACAACATCCAGACATCTCCGATCGACAACCCCAGCCTTTGCATCATCTGACGGTTGACGCAAGAAAGACCACTCGATTCGGTCATATGCTTTGCTCATATCTGATTTTATCACAGCATAGCCCACCTCCCTTTTCAAGAAATGTGTTAACTCATATGGTATCAGAATATTATCTGTTATCAACCGACCAGGGACAAATCTTGTCAAAAAAAAAAAAAAAAAAACCGACCAGGGACAAAGGCACTCTGGGATTCTGAAATAATCTCCGGCAAGATTTTCTTGAGTCTTGTAGTACTTTTGGATGCATTGTTACGCTTCTCCTTCTCTTAATGAAATGAAATATATGCAATGCACATTCTCGTTTTAGATTGAATATCACCCGTTACATCTTGTGCTGAAATGAATATTATAATTAACATTTTTTTTGTACAGTTGATTCTTCTTTGTACTAAGTTATTGCTCAAAAGATATCATAGGATATACACGTTTCTTGTTCCCTTCATCGCATCTTTGGTCTGTTTGGGAATCCTGATTTTTTTTTAATACCATAATGTTTTTTTACTAAAACTATAGGTGCTAGTGAGGTTGACAAAGAAGATGATATGTTTGTCCTCATTGCTCCGCAAAATGCTGTTGGAAACTGCATAATTGATGTAAATCTTCTATATCTCCTGTTCCACTCTGATTTTAAATACTTATATAATATATTCACCTCCCTTTGTTGTCATCTGAAAAAAAAATTGTAGGATTTGAGAGCTATGACTGATGCTGCCGGTGACAGACCTGTGATTCTTGTAAATCCTCGCCTAAAGGTTTTTCCCTAATAAACTTATTTGTTTTTTCGCTTTATTGGCGTCCCCCTCTGAAGAAATCTTAACTGCCAAGTGTGCCTGTTTGGTTGGATATTGGAGGTAGCAGTTCTGAAAATTAAACTAATCCCAAGAGAGCCTCATTGTTGAAACAGATTGGATTGTTTGACAATGAACTATTGTGTAGTGTGTAAGATACATTCATCTGATGAAACTGAGCATATTTTAAGTACTTGCTAAAGTAAGATAGAAGATAAGATGCTGATATAAGCACCAACTACTCCTAAGATAAGCATCCTAGATAGATAAGCACAAGACTTCGCGACCAATGCCAAGTTACTCCTTAGATAAAACAGGGTAGACAGGTAAGGGGTATAGAACCCAGTGGGCTCGGGACTAACGCCTGGGCGAATGCAGCTTCAACCGGGACGCTGGCGCGTGGGATCTGCGAGTCGGCCGCGGCCGTGAGCTGGAGGCGACTCTTGACTCGCGGATCCCGCGGCGGCGAGAGTGAGAGCCGACGCGTGACCCGACAGATGCGGCCTCGTCGAACGGGAAGCCGGTGCGAGGAGCCCTCACTGGCTATTAATTGATCAATTCTAACTCTAGGTAGTAGCAGAATTCTCATTCTCATATATAGGATTGCACAAGGCAAGTTGGGGCAATTTTCTGGTTTTTCTAACTCAAATGCAATACCAACCTGAGGGGTTGGGGATACATATTTTTGCTAACCAGTCAAGCATATGCTAAGATGCTAGTCTAAGATGTCCTAGATACTAAGATGCCAAGATGTTGTCTAAGATGCTTGTCCTAAGATGCTTGTCCTAGCTTGTCCTAATGTTGTCCTAAAGATGCTAACAACCATTCAAAGATGTTATTTTCTTGATGGCAGCAAGACCACCATGTACAACCAGTAAGGATGTTGTGTCCTTAATGGCAACAAGACCAATATGTGCAGCCACAAGGACCATGTGCTGCAGTCCCAGCACAAGGACTTATACATCATTCTTCCCCTAAGTCTTGTGCGTCGTCTAGCAGGGAGGTTGAACCATCCTGATCCTGGAGCTCGAGGAACTTGATCCTCCCAAGAGGCTTGGTGAGCAGGTCCATAAGCTGATCATTGGTGTTGATGTAGCCCGCCTGGATGCTTCCTTCCTCCTTCCTCCAAGCAGCCTCGGATGAAGTGGTAACTCACCTGGATGTGCTTGCCCTGTTCATGGAAAACGGGATTCTTCGCCAGGGCCAGAGTGGACTTGCTGTCCACCCTGAGTTCCATTGCTCCAGTGTCTCTGCCGAGGAGATCACCAAGTAGTTGAGCGAGCCAGATCGCCAGAGTTGAGGCGGTGGAGGCCGCTATGTACTCGGCCTCGCAGCTGGACAGGGCCACCACCTGCTGCTTGACCGACTGCCAGCTAACGAGGCACTTGCCGAGGAAGAAGAGAATCCCGCATGTGCGGCAGGAGCTGTACTGTACACGCCCAACTAGATCTTTGCGGCAGGAGCTACGTGCCGGAAATAGCCGCGGCAACAGAAGGCAGCGCGCGGGGACGGGGGGAAATACTCGTGGCTTCAACGGATGTGCAGCGTCCTTCGACGCGTAAATTTGCGCAGATTCGATGAAGATTTAGGAAACGACGAAACATGGGAAATCAAGATGGGAAACTATTGGAGGAGAGTTTTTCTCCTTTTTCTAAAAATTAAGGATGGGAAAGAGTTTTGCAAAACTGTTGGAGATGCTGTAAGCACAGGACTTATGCTTTCAAATAATACTACATCATTACTGGGTGCTAATTAAGTTCCTAATTTGCATTTCCAGGATATGCCTGCATCAAGTGGTGTAATGCAAGTAAGTTAATTTATAACTTAATGTAATCTTACCTTAGCTGCCAGTATTGACTATTGAGTTGGCTTCTTAATTTGTGATAACCAGACAATGGGAAGGGATATTAGGCTGAAGTATGCTGCATCATTTGAGACGTGCTATTCATTCCGGCTTCTCTACTATGCTGGTTCATTCTATCCTATTATGGGAGCTTTAAGGTGTGTATAAGTGTATAACTAACTTCTATTCTTCAAAATAGCATACTCTCTTGCTGCTGCTTTTGTTTTGTTTCAACCATTACAATTTAGATTAGCTTATTGTTTCAGGATGTCTTATCCAAATAAATATGAGGTTTATCGAAGGGTTGACGAGCTCAATGGGAAAGAGAACTATATTCTTATAGCTGAATTCACGAACAAGCCAACTCCTGATGATATTACAAGTGCTTTCAAAGGACGAAAAAGTAAGACTGAGAAGACATGTTTTTTTTTTTATTTCAATGTTGTCTGTGACTCCGTGTGTGTTGGTGGTGGTTGGGGGGGGGGGGGGGAGATATGAAGCGACTTGATTGTCACAAGCAGTACTTATATCAAATGTTAGGAGTACACTCATCTGCACACCTTTAATTTCCTTACATTTTTTTAACGTCTAATATCAATCTAATCACTTTGTCTAGACAACTCAATGGACACTAGAACAACGTATTCAGGTAAATGCCATGCCAGAAAACAAGTCCATTGTTACAATTTAGGCCAATTGCTGCTAACGTATGAGCTACTTAATTTCAAGCCATGGGGCAATCAGAAACTAGCGGCCACCACATCGGCCCCCGCTCTTTCCGATATGGCCATGCCCATGCTGTGCTTTCTCTCCTTTGGTGGGCGGGCTATCGGCTAGCTATTGGAAGTCCAGCAACCCTCTTGCATTTTTGGTTTAGTCGGGAGGCAAGCGAAGCTACAGGCTACCACATCTACCCCGAGGGGGGGGGGGCTCGGCCTACTAGCATCAGGGAGTTGGGGAGGGACCTCCATGTGTTGTGCCTCTGTTGACACTCAAAAGCCTCTAAAGTGCTTAGTGGACTCCACCGTCAAGATGGTCAGAAAGAATACTTGGATCATCGCATTTCGAGCCCGGATGAAGAAAATGGCTTTTTCGCGGGGTTAAACCCGCCAAAGTCGGCTTAGCTGACTCCCCAAGTTGGTTAAGCCGACTTTCCCAAGTTGCTTAATGCAAGATAGGCTGCATCCTTATGTTCCTCTCGTCCCGCTGATCGAAAAACATATATGGATCGCTTCATTTGTAGTCGGATGAAGGGATTATAAATTTCATAAGGTTTACGTCCAACCACTCCCTTGACTTACCCTATTTTCAGCCCTTGCGGACCCAAAAAAAAGTCAGTCTTAGCCGACTCTAAGCAGTTGGTGGTGGCACAAGTAGGAGCTTCGGTGCAGCGGAGAGTTGCTCTAGTTTCACTTAAGAGGACTCTTCGTTTGGACTCAGTCGAAGTTGGAAATGTTCAAGTCGTCCTCTGATGGCTCATCTCCTACTTGCCATGCAACACATCTCCTGCACCCACTGAGGAACTGCTTTCACTTCTCCTCTCTCTATTTCCACTTTTATCTACATCTCTTGTTGGGGTCCTCCAGCTTAACCACCTTCACAATGAGGTCTCCAAGGAGTTTGGGTGTGATATCCTCCCCGGACACCCATATGATATACAATCAACAAAGGTGTGGAGAGCCTGTTGATCGCTATTCAAGGCCATCCATGTTCAACCGATTAGGCAATGATCAATTGAGCTCTAGCGGTTCAAGTCAAGGTCGAGTGATCACATCTAGGACTTTGACCCTTCAAGAAACGGGAAAGGCACGAACTAATCATAGATTAGATGGTTAGGTTCTTTGGGGTGGAACCTGTCCAATTGCGTTCGAGTCTTTCACTTGGCACGGGTCCTCGCATTTTCGTGGATTTATTGTAGGATTTAACGGTGCTATGTTTTCAGTACGCGACATCCCCATCAATAGCGAGGCGCTTGTCGTGACTTCATGAATCTTGAGGTTTGCCGCCTCAGTCCTTCGGAGGTGCTCATAGGGGTATGGTTTCCGTACGTGTGTTCATGGGGTGAGTGTGTGTGTGTCTTGGGTGCCTATGAAGATTGAAGAAACTCGAGTTGCTCCTGCACCGCATTCGGTTCCTATTCTAACCATCACAATCGGGTCTATGGAGGAACCCATTATGTTGGGCCGATTGTGATTGAGGGTCCGGTTTCAACAACAAATCAAGCTGAAGCTAGCAAAGTTGTGGCTGAAGTTTAGAAGGAGAAGCGTGCCTAGCGAGATCCCAAGTATACACAACCTAAGTGGTGTCCTTGTGGGTTATCCAAAACTCAATGGCGGAAATTGCAGCGAGATCCCAAGTATACACAACCTAAGTGGTGTCCTCATGGGTTATCCAAAACTCAATGATGGAAATTGCAGCGAGCTCGGCACAACAAACAAAAGAAATTAAAGAGAAGCTTGAGAAAATGAGGGATGATGTCTTCAACTCAACGCACCCAACAATCTCTCAAAGGAGCCAAAACGAAGCACTTGTCAGCCTTAGCCGATGGCCATATTCAAGTATCTGTCAGCCTATGAGCACCCATACTCAAACCACTGAGGGCATCGTGTGTGGCTTAGGATGGAACGGTGGCGGTTGTTGCGTGTTTGCCAGGGGCTCAGGCCTGGCGGAGCGAGAAGATGAGGAGGGCGAGGTCGGGGGCCTGGTTCGGGGCAGCGGCTTAGCGGCGAAACGGATCAGGACAGGAGGGACGGCGGGAGGAAGAATTTTCTCTTATACCAAATGAAAAGGCAATCGGTGAAAAGGAGAGGGTCGAACCTGGGTTGGGGTCGGGGGGTGGGGGTGGAGGCTTGAGCATTGTGTGAGCGGGCGAGAGGAAGGAGGGTTGTTGAATTGACGCTTGTTCGATGCGTTGAAACTATGGTGAAGCCTCCTTAGATTAGATCTAGATAGTTGCTTTGTCATGTGAGGGCTTTCTTGCGTTCGTAATTTGGTGTGGATAGAGAAAATGTGGGGCAATTTTATGGGTAGATTGAGTGCAATTTGGATTGTTCCCTTATAGTAGAAAAAAAAAAGATGACTAATATGTGCAGTCAATGATTAAAGTAACCATATTCTAATGTCTTCCTAGGAAAAAAAAAGGAAAATCAGGCATAACACTTACAAGACTCACTTGGAAATGGTCCTTTATAAAAGAATTGCTTTCACATAAAATTTGGAGTAGTGCATCCAGAAAAAAAGAACGTATCATGTGGGCAATGGCATTCACATCTATTAGGCAGATGGTTCTGCATACCTTTTCAACAATGTAAAAGCTGTTGGAATGATTTTTCTTATATTTGATGCAGGGAAGAAGAAAAGACACCTGGATTCTGGTAATTTATGCCCCTTTCTCTATTCCAATATTAACTTTCTTCCAGTGTGAAAATGGGATACTGAACTGTTCAATCACCGTGTAGGGGTCTCTTAAGTGGTCTATTTTAAGGCACGCGATCTTCTGTACGACGATGCAATCCTTCTTGGCATATTTTTGTATTACCTAAATAAGGTTAAAACAGAAGAAGCAAATGTAGAAAGCTTTCTGTTTGTAAGATGATACATGATTTATGAGAGGCATTGCTGATTCGTTGGTTTAGCATGTGTTTGCCCCATTCTGCCTTTGTTGAGTACAGTGCTTATTTCCCCGTTCCTTAGATTCTCCATCATATTTATATATTGATGTGAAGCTTCAAATGCTTATTGGGGTTATAAAAGTTCTGCTCGAGATTTTTTTCATTGGGTGAGCTTATTGTCTAACACTATCTCCATACATTCCCAAATATATAGCCTTCTCTCAAAACACCAAATACAAGCCCATGGTTACTCCAATCCTTTTTTTTTTTTTTTTTTTTTTTTTTTTTTTTTTTTTTCGTTCTTGCATGTCAGTCTTACCCTACCTAAACACACACTAATCAATGTAATACTGCCCACCATCTCTGACCCCAGCAAATTATTGACGAGTATATACCCCTTTCATCTTGGTTCTCGGGCCTAAGTCCAATTGGACTTATATTCGAGAGTCTAGGGATTGTACGGCTGCTATCTGAATTTTACAATATGTGAGCATGTGAATAAAAACTTTCATGTTTGAAAGGTCCTATTTCAAATACTTCGCATTGGAAACTTGAATATCAAGTTAAATAATTGGACTAGTAAATATGAGCTTTTCACATTAAATTTCTCAATTTCCCAAACCAAAAAAAAAGTATGAAACTTTTATGCGGGTGCCTCAGTAGCACTCGTTAGATCTTGGGTTTGACTTCTCATGGGAGCAAAGGCTAGGATTGATGTTAAAGAATTCTCCTCATTTGTCCCACACCAAACAAAGGTCTAAGACTATCTGCACTGGATAAAATTAAAAGTGGTCCTCACAGATGACTAGGATAGATAAAGGAAGCATTTGAAGGAAGAAGAGTGCGGGGGAAAGTGGTATAGAGGAGAGAATCTTGATGATTAGGACGGAAAGATGAAGCATTTAAAGGAAGAAGAGTGCAGAGCAGTCTAAGGATCGGCCTAGGTTCTCACATGGCAACAGTTTGTGCATGGGAGTAGGGTCTTGGAGATTTTTCGTCCGCGGTCTGCCCACGCCCAAGCGAGCAACTAGCCGGACACAGGACAACCACTCCTCTACAACTGTGAGTCCGACGAGGCGAACGACCCCTTCCCCGGGGGTGCTATGCGTTGACCACCAAAGTAGGTGGAAGGCGCCAACCACCCCCTGGCGGCCCATCCCACCGTGCGACACGGCCCGGCCTACCAACAAGCACAGAGTCATCTTCTTCCTTGCGACGACATCGACACCGCCGTCGTCTTCCTCCTCCGGCTCGAACACGACGCCCCGCACCGCTTCCCACCGCCCCCGCCGCGGGCGCTAGGGTTCCGGGCTCCGGCGACCGCCCTCCTTCCCTTCCCCGGCCCGAAACCCTAACCCTACTTGTCTTCTTCGGCGACCTCGCGCTCCCCCGCCGCCTACCCGTACCCGGCCGGATGAGTCCGGCCCTGGCCCGGCTCGACGGCGCCCCTGCCGCCGAAGCTCACCGTCGGCCACCGCTGTGTCGATGGCCGCGGCCAGGCCGGCCGGCCGGATTCTAGAGCGGGGGAGGAATGGAGGGGGTAGGGGAGGTCCGCGGAACCCTAACCGGCCGGAGCGCGTCGTCGTCGCGACCTCCGTCTCTCTGCCTCCGGTCGTCCGCCGCCGCCCGACGCGTTGTCGTCCGGCCTCCGCGTCGTCGCGGGCTCCTAGCAGGCTGTGGGCCGGCCCACCTAGGAGGGTCGTCGGCGTAGTCTTCGGACGCCGGACCGGTCGGCGCCGAAGATTTGTGCCCCCGATTGGAATATGCGCGAGGCGCGACTCAGCTGCCGGTCCGCATCCCTCCCCGCTGGCCGCCACACACTGGTTGCTCGCCCGCTGCGACCGTCGCCAAGCGGCAACTCCGACGCTGCGCCGCCTCGCGTCCCAGCGTGGGCGTGCCCGCCCGATCCGACGGCGGGGTGCGTAAAGATGGCGGGCTGGCGGTGGCCGCCCCGCCCCTGCGCTCGACCTCTGGTTGGCTTACTCCAGTCCCCGGTGAGTTGTTGACAATTCTTAAGAGGTCACGATGAAACAGATCTCCGAAGGCTTCGAGGAAGATGAACAGAAGTTTTGGACTTCTTTGTAATTTTTCTTTTCTTGGGATTTCTGTTTGTAAAAGGGTCGGTGTAATGCACCAAGATTAATACATTTTCCTTCTTAAAAAAAAAAAAAAGAGGTCACGATTAAACTGAAGATTTGTATCTGTTAACATGTCTGGTGCGTCGGGTTAGTGCTTGTCTTTACTTCTGAACTTAATTTGGACATTGGAGACTAGAGAATAGAGATAGGACTGTAAATTGGCCAATTGGGGTTAGGGATTGTGGATTGAGCCTATAATTGATTGAAATTCGTTGTTTTTTTCCATGAAATTGATTCATGAATAAATCAAGAATTCCATTTCTTTTTCAGAAGTACGATGCAAAAAATATCATTACTTCTGAAATTGAGCCTATATTTGGTTAATTTAGAGTCATGTACACTGAACTTTTTTTTTACCGTATTGCGTTACAAAATTTTGACCACAAGCGTAAGACAAAATTATGACTACCCTTGTTTCGAATCCTAGGTCTGCCACTGGTGGCAACATGTGCAGTTGCCACGCCATCATTTGGTTGCTATAAGGTGCAATCTCTATTGCTACACAAAACGTGGTAACAAGGATTATGTCGCAACATCAAAGAAGGGGTGGCAATATGGGCAATTGCCATGTTGGCAGTGTCGTTGCTATAACGTGACACCTCTATTGCTACGTGGAACATACGTCGCAATTGGCTATATTGCCATAGAAAATGGGTTGTCCCCATTTTGAATAAATCCATTAAACCAAATATATAAATTTGTTTAATTTGTTCACATGTGAAATTAAATGATCCAAAAATTAAAACTAAGGCTACACACACATTATTGTTGAAAAAAAAGATAAATATCCAACACATTTGTTCCTAAACCAAAACATCTAAGATGCGTAGACACCAGTGTAGCTTGACATGGCCTGGCTTTTCCTCATTTGGATCCTTACTCGTGTGCTCCACTCAAACTCTACATTTGTCCTAAAATAAAGAACATTGACATTTTGCCATTAGGCTGTTCAGTAAAAAGATATTGCAAATCACATGTTCGTGTGAATATACAATTGTCACAGGAAATCGCAGAAATTCTTGCAAAGAATGCACCTATGCAAAAGCAGGTCACTATCATTTGAGCAACAATCTACTAAATAAGTAAATGGATAATTAGAATGTCCTTGTCATACTCCCAACGCGAGCTGTGAACCTCGGCGAAGGAAACGAGCCAACATGGGCCCGAGGAGCTAGGCGCGCCAGCTGGGCCTCACGTCGCACCTATGGCAGCATGCGCGCATGAATTACTATAGCGGCATTGTAGAGCGTGACCACGGGTGTCGCCGTCTCTGTCTAGTTACCTTATCAAGTCCAAGTAAATTTGGAAAGAGTCGGTTAGAGTTTGGGTTTGTTAGGAAAGGAGAATACAATCTTATAAGTATCTCCCGAGTTTGCTAGGAGTCAAGTCATGCTGGGACTATAAATACTAGCATCATGTAATCGTTGCAATTGAAAGGAAAAGAAGTCAAAAGACTCTAAATCCTAGCTCTCAAGCTCTCGAGCCTCCCCTCCCTCTCTACCCTAGTCCTTGGCCCCTGCTCCTATGCTACTGTCGCCACCCTACACGCCGCGCGCGGCCACGCGCCGGCCCTAGCTGTTGCCCTTCCACATGCAGCTGGTGAGCTCGCCCCTCACATCTGGTATCGAGAGACCACAATGATCCTTCAGGCACCATGGGTTTCACCACGGACATCAACATCGAGCTCGCCATTCTCAAGAAGGAAATGGCAAAATTCTCCATGGATATCAATCACTTCAAGTATAATGAATGAGCACAAAAGTTCTAAGAGGTCTTCAACGGCCACATCCAAAACAGACCCAGGTACGCCAGAGAACAACACATCGTAGGTCGACCATACTACCACCGTTATCATCGACCTCGCGATAGCAACGCCCGACATCATCACAACTCCATGGGCATCGAGCAAGTCCATGCCGATAGTGCCAACATCACCGCAGTCTAAGTACGGCAAGTCGGATCGGATCTGGACGCCACCGACGAGTCGACGACGACAACCTTGCTGCGGCGACACAACAAGTCATGAACGCTAACGACAAATCCGTCGTCAACACCATGCTTAAGGAATCCTCCCCATCCAGCACTACGGAGATCGTCAAGAAGGTGTCAAACGACACGTTCGAGACGCCGTCAGCACTGCAGCTGCTCGTGCTACCGTGCGCAGATCAGATTGTCAAGAACGGAGCCAGACCCTCCGATCACCACTGCCAAGACGACTTACGCCAACTACATTACCAATCCACGACTGCTAGACACTAGACGCAAGAACAGGGATTCAGGCCTCAAGGAGATCACCAACATCAGTGTGCTCATCCAACCCGAACAGGAGGTAACACCAATATCGCAGCCATAGTCTCTGCCTCCTCCTTCGTCGGTGAATCCCATGGTGCTCCCAAATGAGGCACCCATACTATTTTTTTCGGCATTGCAGGTCAGTGGCCATTCCTCTTGGCACCTAGGCAACTACTACAGGCAGGCTGCTACCCTCCTCGGCCAGCCATCTGGCTATCAGCGCAACAGGCGCATACTATTCCATCATTGCAGAGCACAGTCCTCTTGACAATGACGAACGACATGAGATATCTTCAGAGAGCAAGATGGCCCAATGACACAAACATCGGGTACATAACATAATCTTTCATTTAATAAATACGGTACAACCACGGCAGATGCATCTAACATGAATCAAACTTGTGTTAAACTGAATCCCGTGCACACTTGGTCATGATGTAATTAGATTAGTTGCATGAGCACGTTTACATTCTAATTATAGCTAGCTGTTGCATGTTGTAACAAACGGTGTGTGTGTGTGTGCGCGCCATGACTTGTGCTGCGTTCACAAGGTGGTGACTAGGTCCACCGCCACGCTGGATGAAAACGGCCCCGTGCTTTAGGCGGGTGCGTCGCAGCATGGAAGGCGTGGCGGGGATCGCGGATCGTGGGATCGTGTAAGCACCGATTAATAAAGAGAACAAAGAGTCCAGGGAGAGGCTGCAACGTTGGCAGCGCCATATTCATCGCGTGTTCAGTTAGAGTCCAGTGAGGGACGAGAGCTCGCAAGTGATCGTGTTCGTGGTCACCGCGGACACCAAACCGACGTTCCCGATCGCCGTTGGCGCAGCCATTACGGCAGCCGGCGCAACTGGTATCAGAGCCCCATTGCATGTTCTACGGTGGTTCCATTAGCCCATAGAAGGAGCCATCGAAGAAGGTGTGTGTTATTCCTCGCGGAACGGCGTCGTCAAGATCCATGGGCGGCAACGACGGTTCAACGAGCTCTGGCCATGTCGGCATCATGGAAAGTTCATTGATGTGGCTGATGCTCACGCGGTCCAACTGCACTGAGTGGGCCGTGCTGATGTAGCGTAACCTGGAGGCAATGGAGATTTGGGAGGTTGTCGATCCCGACGGCGCCAACATCAAGAGGGCGCATGACAAGCAGGCCATGGAGTGCCTGCTCCGATTGGTGCCGAAGGAGATGTGGCAAACCCTAGGTGTCAAGAAGACGGTGCATGAAGCATTGGGGATGGTGAAGAGCATGCGCGTGGGTGCGGATCGCATTGAACGCTCAACGCTTGATGATGGAGTTTGTGAACATCACCTTCAAGGAGGGCGAGGAGGTCGAAGATTTCACGATGCGCATCAAAGCCCTAGTGGCGGAAGTACGCACCCTTGGGGAACCGATCGAGGACATTAAAGTGGTCAAGAAGATGTTACGTGTATTACCTCGTCGGTATGCACAGATCGCGATCTCAATCGAGACCCTACTTGATCTGAAGGGGATGACAGCTGAAGACCTGGTCAGCCTCCTTAGGCTGGCCGAGCACAAGATGGAGATGGAGTCTGTCACCGACGGAGGAGGACTGGGCGGCGAGGAACCGTCATCGTCTCGTGCCCGAGTCGTCTTCGTCAACAAGCAGTGACAAGAAGTTTGTGAAGTCAAAGAACTGCGGCGGCGACAATAGACGCGTCGACCGTGGCGAGAAGAGAGAACTGGTTGTCAAACTGACATCCATGGGAACTCCAAGGCGCAAGGGGTGATGTAGGAACTGTGGCATCTATGGCCACTAGGCGGAGGACTGCAAGAAGACCAAGAAGGATCGCAAGGAGGAAGTGCACCATGTGGGAGTAGACATGGAACAACCCGCTATCTTGCTTGCTACGGTGAACGCCGTGAGCGGTCACCCACGCGATGTCGAGCCCTGGAGCCAATGTGTGACACGTCAAGTCGTACACCTCAATGAGAAGAAGGTGCATCCTGTAGATCAAGAAGGAGATGGAGACGCCTGGGTGCTTGACACGTGTTGAACTCGGGGTTCTCAACACGGTATAATGTCTCCGCCCAGGCGGTGCCCTGGGGAGACTGGCTAGAATAGAGGAGTGTGATACTGGAGTGAATAATAATTGTCCATAAATGGTATTCACCATCCTCCTTAAAGGGGGAGGACTCCTCCCTATTTATAGTTTTACAAGTGCCTAGGAATACGAGATTACAAGTTTGCCCTCTAATATTCCTAGCATATTCCTCCTTGTTTAGGCGCGGCGCGGGTTCTTTGTGTATTTGCACATTCCGCACCGCCTCCTTCCTGTCTGGTCCGGCACGGCATCCCAGGATCCACTCCTAGGACCTTCTCCATCCTCTCGCTGTGGTCTGCCGGGGACTCGCACGAATCTGGCTTCTCGGTGCCCCTCCGGCCACCTCGCGGAGAAAGCGGAGGTGGAGATCTCCGCCCCGGCCGGCGCGCGGAGGGCAAAGGCTGTTCCGGGGACCACCGCCGTCGAGAGGTGAGGACCTCCGCGGCTTTGGTGGCGGAGATCTTATGCCCCCTGTCCTTCCTGAAATGATGACAGAAAAGTAACAAATCACAATTGTCAGAACAGGCCATCGTGCGTGCTCTCTGTATCCAGGATCACCTCCGCCAGCCTGCTGGGATCCATGTCCCAACAGTTCCCCCCTTGAGGGTGGAGGGTCAAGCGGAGGCGTACCTTTGCTCTCAACAATTTGCGGTCTTGCGGCGGAGGTGTTGAGGGTTCCTCCCCCCCCCGGGGACGCGTTCGCGGGGGCCTTCGCTTTGAGGAATTCGGAGCGTCGCGATTACAATGGACAAAAAGGCGCGCCTTTCGAGGCCAATGGGACCGTTTTCTGCCCGTTGGTCGCGACTGCGCATTTTGGGATGCGAAGGGTCGGCCGGACTGCTATAAAAGGGGGGCTCCCCCCGGGGCGGAGGGTTACCCTTGCCATCGCTTTCGCTGCTTTGTACCCCTGTGCTCCTACGCATCCCTGCTTCCTCGCTGTCTCTCGCCCTCAACTGCCTCCGCTTCCCTTGGCGGTTCGTTTAGTTGCATGCGCTCTTGCTTTAGTTCGATTAGCGTAAGGGGCCGCTTCCCCCGCCACGAGCTTTACGGGCCATACGCGGAGCTTCTCCCGTATCGTTCTAGCCAATTCGCTCGCCTTTACGAGGGTTGTATGCTTGACACCGCTCGTGCTCAAGATCTGGAAGAGACACTATCCGACGTCGAAGCTTCAGTCGGGGATCTGATGGCTCGCGAGGATGTTGATGCCACTTATGAGTTGGGTTCGACCAGGATGACCCAGGCGATGGTCGATGATCTTCGGCGGAGGGGTCAGATCTTCGCTGAGTATGATGTGAAGCTGCCTGGGAAGGAAGTGGTGCCGGAGCTGCTAGAGCCTCAAGACCAGTGGGGCATTGTTTTTAAGGATTTTTTTACTTGTGGCCTCCGCCTTCCCTACATGGCGTTTCTGCGGCCAGTGGTGGAATCTTTTAATGTTCAGATCCATCAACTTACTCCTCGTGCGTTCCTCGCGGTGGCTAAATTTGTGTGGGCCTGCGAGTCTTATGGCGCCAAACCAGAGATAAACAATTTCGTTGAGTTTTATGAGTTGCATAAGCAGCCGAAGGTTCGCAAGATGGCGGATGGCAGCGAGAAGAAGCTGCAATATGGTTGCTGCACGTTCAGTCCGTGCCGCCACCAGGGCCAGGAGAAGACGGAGCTCTCCTTTGCGTAGAAAAACAAGTGGGATCCTAGCTGGATGGAGTTCTGGTTCTACGCTCGGTCAGCCAGGTCAACAAAAACCGTGGAAGATGTGGAGGAGGTGCGCTACCCCTTCGCATCCACCCTTGCTCCGGTGGATATTGTGTCGAAGCCTGATCAGAATGATCGGATGTCGGAGAAGAGGACCAAATGTCGCGAAGCTTTTTTGCTGGCGTGCCGATACTCCGGTGGTCGTGATATTGTTGAGGAGTATTGCGCGGCGAAGTATTCTCCGCTTGCCAAGAGGAACACGGAGTTTCCTGTGGAGAGGATAAATCTTCCCGTGTTCGGTGAAGCGGAGATGGTCCCGTGCCCGTGCCTTGGCACTCAACTCCCTAAAGGTGTTAGCGCGGACGCCTTCGTGATGGGGGTTGAGATGGAAGCCCAGGATCTTTTAGGTCCTATCGGTGTGAGGGAGTTCCTCGCTCGGAGGTCCCAGGCGGGGACCATGCCTCTCTTGAACCGCGTCTTTGAGGAGATGCGGGTCACTTATGGCCCGCACAAGGTGCCTGGCCGTGTTATTGCTGACATTGCTAAGCGCGAGGAGGAAGAGGCCGCAAAGTTGGCGAAGGCGGCGGCTGGTGTTCCTCCGCCTATTGAAAAACGGAAGGCCCCTCCGACGTCTCGTGAAAAGGCGAAGAAGATCAGGACGGAGGAGGGGACCTCCGCCCGCCTCTCTGCGGCTGCAGTCGCCGCGACGGCCAAGGAGGAGGCCAAGAAGAAGAGGCAGCTGGCCCACAAGCCAGGCCAGAAACAAACTGTTCGGCGGGGTACGCTTCCGACACCTGCGGCTGCCAAGGAGGCTGTCGGTGGTGACGGCTCCGCTCCCGCGCCCTCTGATGGTGCTGGGGCCCTAACTGGCGGAGGTGCGGCGGGTTCGGTCCTGCGGGAAGTACCTGTTTCCCCTACCGTTGCTGCCTGCAAACGGGCCTTCGATGGTGGGGCTGCATCCGAGGTCTCGAAGGTTATGGCTGACCCCTTTGACGGCTTTCCCTGCTCGAGCGGTAGCTCCGCGAGCTCGCAGGGTGAGGTTCTCGGGAGGAGCCGGTCGATGACAAAGTCGTTGGAAGAGGCTTCAGGGCGCGAGGTACGAGTTGAGTCCGCCTCGGAAGATTCGTTTGTACCTCCGGCTGGTGTGAACATCACCTACCCTCGGATGCAGGAGCTCCGCGCCGCTTATGATGCCTCCAAGGGGATTGACGCGGAGGCCGAGAGCTCCGGGGCGAAAGTGGTGAAAGCGGCACAGGTTTTGGAAGTGCTGCGCACCAAGGCGGCATCTGCCGGTGCTGGCGACGCAGGTTTGCTTTTCATCTTTATCTCATTTTTTGTGGTCTTATGTTTCTTAGTCTAATTGATTATGTATCTCTCTTTGTAGATGTTGGCGGAGATGCCGTCGGTGTGCTGGGGACGAATTCTCCCCGTGTTGTTGCCCAAGGTACCTTAAGTGAGTCATCTAAGCACACTTATTGTTTTTTGCCTTCTCTCTTTTGTTTTGTTTTGTGAGGTTCTTACTCTTCTGATTAGGTACCATATGTAAATACTTTTCAGAAGGCGACGTGCAGGAGGTGTTGGACAAGGCTGTGGATTAGAGCCTTTCGGTATGTTTTATGTGTTTTGTATTCGGGCGCCTTTGCTTTGCTGTGTTGTCGGAGGTCTAATTCTTGGTTTGCAGATGACCGCTAGCCTGGAGTGCGTGCGCGCTCGGGTTAGTCAGGAGCTTGTGTCTCGTGACAAGCTCTTGAATGATCTTGAGGCAAAGGCCTTTTCTTGGCGGGATGGGAAGGAGGCCTCCGACAAGTTATTGTCGGAGGAGCGGGAGCTTCGCCTGAGGGAAGCGGTGGCGGTGAAGGAGGCGCAGGATGAGCTGGCTGCGCGCGCGGAGAGGGCTGAGAAAGCCCTTCGTGACGTGGAGGCGAAGCTTGAGGAGGCCAACGCCAGTCTCACTTCATCGCGCGCTCAAGCGTCGGCCGCGAGAGCAGGCGATTGGACGGGATTTACGGCGCCCCTGCACTCCGTCGCCCACTCGTATGCGCAGGCCGTGACATCTTTTGGCGCGGTACTGACGCCTTTCCCCACAGACGGCGGTAGCGCTGGTGTGCTATCGTGGATGGCGAAAAACTTCGCCAAGCTTCCAGGGGTTCTGCAGGGGGTCTCCGACTTTGGTGCCCGGGCTGCCGCGACCAGCGTCGTTCGTATCCTTTCTAGTGAGGGTTGCGAAGACATTTCCAGGCTCCGTGTCAAGGAGGCGCATCAGCCATCGAGCCTGGCGGAGCTCGGCAGCGGCGCCAAGAAGTTCCTGGGCTCCTTTATGAAGAAGTTCTGGACTGTTCATGGGCGCGCAGAGGCCGCATCTCTCGCTCGCTCTCTTCTTGCGGTTAGTCCTTTGCTCCTTGTCTCCTGTTCTAATGGAGTTGTGTGTCTTTGTTTTGTTTTGTGTTAGTTTTAACGTTTGTGTTTTGAACAGACTGGTCCTCAAGCGGATGTTCATGTGGAGCGTGTGATTGCGGAGGATGGAGCTCCGAGGGATGCGTCTCCGCCGCCTGCCCAAGAAGCGGAGAGG
Source organism: Hyparrhenia diplandra (assembly GCA_015847255.1). Taxonomy (NCBI): domain Eukaryota; kingdom Viridiplantae; phylum Streptophyta; class Magnoliopsida; order Poales; family Poaceae; genus Hyparrhenia; species Hyparrhenia diplandra. The sequence continues at coordinate 26,221 of JADLZK010008742.1, forward strand.
TCAAGATCTACGGATGTCGAGGACGCGGAGGTGTAGATGATTAGGTTTTTTTTCCTTTTGTTATGTGACTTTTGGGGTGTTTGTGTGGATGCCTGTCTCCGCCTTGTACAAAGTACTGAAATATCGTTAAATGGAAGTCTAATGTTTTATTTGAATCGATGATTTCCTGCGCAGGTCCCTAATGAGGTGCCTACGCAGGAAGTGGATCCCTTGTGTTTTTATCGAGATGGTGTTTATGTTGACGGAGGTCTCTGGTTATTTTGGAAGTATACCTTCGATGTCCCTAGGGTAGACGACATGTATGAGGACGTTCTGTTTGACCTAGGGGATGCTCGGATGGCTTTTACAAATGATGTAGCCTGGGAAGGGCCTCCGCCAGGATCTAACTAGGTTTTGCTTTGCTAAAAAACAAAGTTGTGTAAGGATACAGATGTTTATCAATAAAGGAGGTTTTTATTATAATGTTTTCAATCACTTGCTTTGTTTACATTACTCATGCTTTCTTTGTTGCATTGCGAATTTATCTGTGAACCTCCGCTTGTGGATTTGATAGCAGAGGTTAGTCACTTGTTTGCGGCGCCAATTCGCTCCCTTCCGCTGTGAAGTGCTGGCGTGGAGCAGTCCTTTGTCTTGCGTTAGGCCTCCGCTACCCGTGTGGGAAGCGCTTTTTGCTGCTCAGTTTCACGGGTCTCAGGCAAGGATCTCGCATTTGGATGCTTTATAGGAATTTTGAGTTCCGGGGGGATGTTACGAATCCTTACGCGGTCTCCCCCCTGAAGCTGTCCAAGTGCCGAGATCATTACGAGTTCTTGCACGGTCTCTAATTGTTTGTGAGTCTTTTGGCAGAGGTTGACATCCGCACTCATCTGTTGTTCTTGTACGGTCCAAGTATTCTATTGTTTTGGGACTGGTTGACTGTCGTATTGGGGTGCTAGGTTTATTTTATAGGGCTTAGGCCATTAAGGACACTTATTGATATCGTCCTTTGGTAGGTGTATTAGGTGAACTAGGTTGGTATATAATTCGCGGGCTCCCCCCCTTGGTTATCTTGGGTACGATGGGTGAGTCTAGCAGTGGCTTAGTATTCAGAGCATTGATACTGCTTAAGGATTCGTATTTGGTGGTCTAGGCTATGAATTTGGGTATCCTCCTATTCGTTGGCTGGAAGTGCAGACTAGAACAGGCACGGAGCTATTAACTCTTGCCCATGTGCTATCAATTCTTGGCGGTGAGTCCTGGTGGTTTTGACGGTTGCTTGGTTTGTTCTTGGACTTCGCTGCTTGAGTCGGACCTCCGCTAGGGCGTCTTCAGGTCTATTTATTGCCCAACTGTCGGACGTCGGCTTGGATGGAGAGGTCCTATGGCGGTCTGCCGGCTGTACGAGAGGACGCGTTGACGCTGGCGAAGGTTCTCTTATGCGCGCGGAGTGAAGCTATTGCCTAACATGGTGGTGTAGCTCATCTTCTCTCGTCTTTGCCGCGGTAATGCGTGCTACCACTGTACCATCTTCTGCGAAGATGTTTGTAGCTCCGACAGTACAATGTCGAGCACCTGTGCAATTTGCAGATATAATAGCAAGATAGACAAATGTTGGATACTTTCTATTGTAATATTTATTTTCCTCGTTGCCTTTGTTGGCGGAGGTTTCGCTGATGCTTGATGTCGACAGGTCTTCTTTCAGCTCTTTGTTTTTGTGGCACATGACGCTGCCCTACCTCGATGCCTACGCTTTTGGGTAGGACTTGTTTCGAGGATTTCTGAGACCTACTCTTGGTATTTTTAGAGGTCATCTCCGGGTTTGAACCTCCGCGTTCCGGCCCTTGAGGTGTCCTCTCGAGTATATCTTTACCCTGTCGAATTACGTGACTGCGTTGCTAGTCACTTTCGACGTTGAATGTTTCTTGTGTTGGGGAAACTTCCTCTTTATATCATAGAGGAGTTTACATAAGGCTTGCCTCGTTAAAAACCTCACCTCCGTTAGGAGTTCCCCTGTGAGGAAAAGAGTGCAAGTCTTTTTTGAAAGCAGTAAATTCTACTACTACTGGAAAAGTAAGATATTGGCCGACCTCCGCTTATAGCTCGCGTGAGGCGACCTTACACATAGTACTTGCGAAGGTTGTCGGCATTCCATGTGTGGTCGGAGGTGTTGCCCTCGTTGTCCATCAAGCGGAAGGCTCCTTGCCTTGATGTTGCTTTTGCGATGAACGGGCCTTCTCATTTTGCCTGCAGTTTTCCCACGGTTGAGGCGTTCGGCTTTCTTTTGAGAACTAGGTCTCCGTCTTCGATGTTCTTCTTGTGTACTTTGCTATCTCTCCACTTCTTGGTTTGGGTCTGGTATTTGCGTATGTTTTCTACTGCTTCGAGTCTTATGTGCTCTAGGGTTTCCTTGGCGTAGTCCTCGTCCTCCGCCAGCTTTTGCTTCATGACCCTTAGGCTTTGCTGTTTCAGCTCCTCTGGGAGCATTGCCTCTTCTCCGTACATGAGCTTGAACGGGGTAAAGCCGGTTGCTCGCGAAGAAGTAGTGTTGTGAGACCAGACTACTCTTGTTAGCTCGTTTGCCCATTTGCCTTTGCGGAGTTTGAACAGGGTTTTGGATATAGCGGAGAATATTATGCCATTTGCCCTTTCTACCGCTCCGTTGGATTCCGGGTGGTAGACTGATGCAAAGGCTATTTTTGTGCCCATCTGAGAGCAGAATTCCCTGAATTTGTCGGAGTCGAACTGCTTGCCGTTATCCACTGTTATCGTCCTTGGCACCCCAAATCTGTAGATTATGTTCTGCCAGTAGAATTTTATGATGGACTCCGAGGTGATCTTCGCCAGTGGTTTGGCCTCTATCCATCCGGTGAAGTATTCAACGGCTACTACTGTGAATTTGTTGCCTCCTTGTGCTGTTGGTAATGGTCCGACCAGGTCGATTCCCCACCTTTGTAGTGGCCAGGTCGGAGGTATCAGCTGTGTTTCCGCCGACGGGATTTTCTGATGTGGTGCGAAGTTCTGACAAGCTTCGCAGGTCTTGACTATTTGTTGTGCGTCTTTTATATGCGTAGGCCAGTAGAACCCTTGGCGGATAGCTTTAGCTGACAGTGCCCTTGGTCCGATGTGTGATCCGCAGGCTCCGGCATGTATTTCCTTGAGAAGGTCTTGTCCTTCGCTCAGAGAAATGCATTTTAGCATTGGCTGGACCACCCCTTTTTTGAACAGGTGGCCGTCAATGAGGGTGTAGCTTCTTGCTCGCGCCTCTGTTCTAGCTGCCTCCTCCTCCTCCTCTGGGTAACTGGTGTTGTTAAGGTTGTCAATTATTGCCTGTCTCCAGTCTTCGCCTTCTACCAGCATGACTGTCTTGAATGCTTTGTTCAGCGTTTCCGTTGCCGGTTTGTAAGCCACATTATAGACGGTGTTCTGGGGCATGCGGAGGTTATTTGCTGCTGCTTTAGCTAGGGCGTCTGCTTCGCCATTTTGCTCTCGTGGTATAAACTTGACTGTGAAGCCCTGAAATCTTCGCTCCATCGCTCTGACCACCGCGAGGTAGTTTATGAGCTCCGGCTCTCTGGCCATGCATTCTTTTTCCACTTGGCCTGCTACTAACATTGAATCTGTTCTGACTTCGACTAATTTTGCCCCGTAGGCCTTTGCCTTTGAGAGTCCCAATATTAGTCCTTCATATTCGGCTGTATTGTTTGTTTGGGTGCACTCTAGCCTTATGGCAAAATATGATTTTACGCCTAGGGGCGACATTATGACAGCGGAGGCCCCTGCTCCGTGTCTGCCCCAAGCTCCGTCTGTGAAAACTGTCCATAACTCTGAATGATTCTCTTGCTTTTTTCGCTTGTGCGGTGTCCATTCCGCCACAAAGTCTGCTAGGACTTGGGATCGTATTGTGGATCTGTGAATGAATGTTATTTCAAATTGAGAGAGCTCCGCTGCCCATTTGCTGATCCTGCCTGAAGTTTCCTTGTTTCTCAGAACCTCCGCCAGTGGCTGTGAGGTGGGCACTATTACCTTGTATGAGTGGAAGTAGTGCTTGAGTTTTCTGGATGCTACCACGAGGGCGTATGCTATCTTCTCTACTTCTGTGTAGTTGACTTTGGCTCCTGTGAGTGCCTCGGAGACATAGTATACCGGAAGCTGGGTGAGATGGTTGTTTTCGATTTTCTCTTGCTTTGCGCCTCTGTCTTTGATGGCGTAGTCGATCTTTGCGAGGTACAAGAGTAGAGGTTTTTTTTTTTGCCGCATCTTTATTCTTTGTAAACGTTCTTGCAGATACTCTTTGAGCTTTGCGAACGCCTCCGCTTGCTCTTCCCCCCATTTGATTTGTCCTCCCCCCTTAGGGCTTGGAAGAATGGGAGGCTTTTTTCTGCTGACTTGGAAATGAATCTGTTTAGAGCTGCGATTCTGCCCGTTAGCTTTTGCACTTCTCTTTTTGTCTTCGGCTCTGCCATATCTCTGATTGCTTTTGTTTTTTCTGGGTTGGCCCTGACCCCCTCGGGACTAACGATGTATCTGAGGACCTTCGCTTTGGTTACCCCGAAGACACATTTCTCGGGGTTCAACTTGAGCCCTGACTTTTTCAAGTTTGCGAAGGTCACCTGCAGGTCGGAGATGTGGTCTTGCTCTCTCTTGCTCATGACTATGAGATCGTCTACATATGCAATCATGTTTTTGAGCGGTTGCCCCACCAAGACTTTGCACTGTCGTGGCGAAGGTCGCGGCCGGCGTTTTTCAAGCCTCTGGCGGCATTCGACGAAACAATATGTCCCAAATGGTGTGGTGAAGGCGTTTTTTTTTCTTCATCTTCCTTTCTTAGCCGGATTTGGTGATATCCCGAGTAGCAGTCAAGTAGTGAGAATCTTCGACACCCTGCCGCCTTGGCAACAAAGGTGTCTATTCTTGGTAAGGGGTAGTTATCCTTCTTAGTTGCTTTGTTGAGGTCTGTGAAATCTATGCACATCCTCATTTTTCTTGAAGTTTTCTTTGGAACGAGAACGACGTTCGCCAACCAATCGGTGTATTTGACCTCTCTAATGACCTTGGCGTCGAGTAGCCTCTGGACCTCCGCTTGAGCCGCTAGTATTCTGTCCTCTGACATTTTCCTCTACCGTTGCTTCTTCGGCCTCATCTTGGGGTTGATGTCTAGGACGTGTTCGATGGTGTCTCTGTCTACTCCGCGGAGGTCTACTACCGACCAAGCGAATATATCTTTGCTTGTGGCTAGGAGCTCCACCAGCTCTTTTTCTTCTTCTGCGGAGAGGTTGGCGCTGATTGTTACAGTGTGATCTGGATCTTCGTCTATCCTGATCTTTTTTACCTTCTCTTGTCCTCTGACGCTTGTTTGTTCTTTCTTCATGTCTGGTGGTTCGGGCTCTTCCTTTTCGGTTTCTACTGAGTTGACATTTCTGTGTGCCCTGTATATGGCCTTTTCTATGTTTTCGGCCTCTTTTATTTGCGATTGCGGTGATGATGATCCCGCAACGGGGATTTTCATGCACAAGTAGCCCATATGGATTGCTGCATTGAACTTGTTCGTGAATCCTCTTCCAAATATTGCATTGTATGGGGAGTAGACATCCACGATGTCGAAAGTTATGTACTCCGTTCTTGCACTCTTTTCATTTGCGAAGGATATTAGCAAGGTTATCTTTCCCAACGCCTGCACTTGCCTTCCGCCGAATCCTATGAGTGGTGAGTCTGATGGCTGTAGCTGACTTCTATTGAATTGCATTTTATCGAAGGCATTGGCGAAGATGATGTCCGCTGAGCTACCTGTGTCCACAAGTACTCTTTTCATCTCCCAAGTTGCTACATTTGTCTCTATTACCATGGCGTCAACATGTGGATAGCTTTCCAATTTGAGATCCGCTTCTGAGAAGGTTATAGGGGTCTTTGACCACTCTCCAAATCTGATTGCGGGCTGGACCGCTACATTGTTGACCAGGCGGAGGTGGTCTCTTTTTTGTTTTTTGGTTTTGTACTCTATTGATGAACCTCCGGTGATAGGCATTATGGTGCCTATGGATGGTAGCGGAGTGTGGGGGTTGTATTGATTTTCAGGATTGGGCTCGCTTTTCATGGGGGCGCTGGGTGGGAGTCCTAGCGGAGGTGGCGGTAGTTGCGAGCTGGGGGCCTGATTGACGAGTTGCCTGCTCGTGGGCTGTGGCTGTCCTGCTTCGACATAAGTTAGATGCTGCCTTGGGTTTGTGTAAGACATGATGGATTCAGATGAGTAATTTGGTGTTGGTGGTGGTGGCGAAGGCCTCCAGGATGGTAAGAAATTGGGATAGTAGGCACTTGCTATAGTGGATGGGTGCACTTGGTTTGAGCTGAGGGATGGATAAATGGGACAATATTGCTGGTGTTGGCTCTGAACGGGCGGAGGTTCCGAGCGCGTGTATGAGTAGGCGTTGTTAACCTCCCTTGTTGGTTGTGGAGCTTGGTTCAGCAGGGGCTGTCCGTTTGCTCCTTTGAGCGCTTTATCCTTTTCTTGTAGGATTACTGGGCAATCCCGGTGAAATGCCCTTTCTCTTCGCCATGTATGGCGCAGTACTATTTTCTTTGTTTCCTGTTCCAGTTTTTCTGCGGCCCTCTATCTTGATTTGGTTTTTGGTTATCAGGGGGCCTCGCACCCTGGTTGTTTCGCTGTTGATTAGGCTCAATTGGCTGGTCCAAGGCTAGGGACGTCTTTGCCCCTAATTACGCTTGGGTGCCGGGCCGAGGAGGTTCTTCTTTGTTGGTTCCTCTTACCCCCTTTGGCTTGCCGCCTATCTGGTTTTGTTCTTCCGGTCTTTTTCGAAAGTCTTCGGCCCGACCGGATCCAAATTTCAAATTCTTGGGCGAGTCAGCAGCCAGAGTGTTATCGAGGTGCAGCGGGATTTGGGGGTGAACTGTTAAACTGAATCTCCGTGCACACTTGGTCATGATGTAAAATAGATTGAGTTTGCTTGAGCGCACGTTTACATTCTAATTACTCTAGCAGCTGTTGCATGTTTGCGCAACAAACGGTGTGTGTGCGCGCCATGCTTGTGCTGCGTTCACAAAGGTGGTGACTAGGTCCGCACTCCGCGTAGATGGCGAAGCGCGCGCTTTGAGGCAGGCGGCGTCGCAGCGTGCACGGCGTGGCGGGGATCGCGATCAAAGTAGCTGGGATCACGTGTAAGCACCCAGTAATAGAAGAGAACAAAAAGAGCAGGGAGGAGACTGCGACGTTGGCAGCTCCACTATTCATTGCGTGTTCAGTTAGAGTCGCAGTGAGAGCAGAGCTTGCGAGTGATCGTGATGCGTAGATGCGTCGACCGCAGACACCACACCGACGTTCCTGATCGCCCGTCGAAGCGCATCGCCACGCCAGCCGGCGCCAGCAACCTACAAAGCTGAGCACGGAACACGCCGAGTCTTCGACGCCATGGCCACGTACTCCAGTCAACCAACCGCGGCGTCCTCACGGCCCGGTGCCCAGCACTGATCTGCATCTACATGCGCCTACAAAAAGCTTGTTTGAATACATTTTGAGTTTTTGGATCAAACCACTCGTTGCAAATAAATCAAATGCTTTTCATCAAAATGTTGCTTGTCGCGGATGCTCAAATTTTATTCAAATGATTTCCTATGTTTTCATGAGCATAAAATTCAGAAAACTCAACAAATTTTTCCTCTGTTTTCAAAAGAGCAGAATTTTGGGGTGTTCGAGCATCTCCAAGAGCTCTTGTATCTAAGAGTAGCTAAAATCTTCAATTTGAGTTATTATGTAAAATAGAAATAGCTAGATGATAAGAAATCAACATGCACTTGAGCCGGAGATGAGTATCAGGCTGGAGTGGGTCGGACTATAAGCTACTTTTGCTAAGCGAGGGGAGGAAAATAGAAAAGCGAGGGATAGCTAGGTGGGCAGCAAAATAAAGACTTCCTGTTGTATCCCAAATTTGGTAGAAGTTTTTCTTTTGTTAGCTAACTCATTGAATATACAAGAGCTCTTGAAACAAATACTCTTACATGCTTTCGTATACTGTGGTAGCTAGTACATCATGCGCGATTTTCTACCTAAAAACAGCCTACAACTAGCTCCTTAGGAAATCAAGAGTGATGATGAGCAACTTCCGAGGCTTTGCATTAATGTCACGAGCGTACAATCCTTGGCTGCTGAGATCAGCTAAGCCGATCGGAAATCTATCAAATACTAGAGCGATGATCTCGAAATTTGAGCATTACGCTGGCTAGGAGAGCGCATGCGCATGAGCCACTAAGTTGGCACTCACAGGGCACCCAAGCTGAGAAATCTACAAAAGTTCTTGCCCGGCATACGAGATGTCGAGAGCAAAAGTCCACCGATGTGTAGACTGACCGCTTGCCGCCGTAGGATTAGCAAGGATATTTGAAAGTCCTTGGCAATCGTCTCCCAAGAACACATTTTGCTTACACCGCTTCCCAACGCCAATTCAAGCCCTTCCTTCACTGCCATTGCTTCAGCCGTTAGTGCATCCGGCATCATCGAGCCATCTTGCTATCGCATAACGTAGCCCCAAAATGATGGCGGATTCTCAGCTCGCCCTGGTCAGACCCAGCCTTTGCGCCCAGCACGCCGGTAGTTTTCTTCTCTGGCTGCAGGCTCTCAAGATCCTCAAGCAGCTGGTGATGAATCTCGCCATAGCACCAGGATCAGAGCTTAGCGGCGGTCGTGCCGGTGGTCATTTCCGGCCTCTCCACAGCGACCATGCTCCACAAGCGATGAGAGCAGACGACTCGCCCTGCGAGCACCTGCCGGCCGGAAAATGTCCGAGGCTGGGTCCATGGGTGTAGATATGGTAGTGGACAAACCCCTCAGCTTCTTCACTGACCATCCCCAAAAGTCTTGACGCCCCGGCCGCCATGGCTAGTCACACACACAGACCCGGCCGACACCTGCGAGGCTAGGACCGCCCACGACGGGACCAGCCATGGCTCCCGCACGCGTGGCGAGGTGGGGAGTCGGGAGAGGGGCAGATCGATTGGCGGCCTTGTGATCGGACCCCGGCGGCGGGATCCGGCCGCCACCATCGGAGGTGGAGAGGAAGGTGGCGTGTCGTCGTCGGTGTCGCTGTTGAACGCCCGGTGGGGGTGCGGCGCAAATCCGCTCCCGTTGGAGCCGGATCCGCCTGACGGGCGCTGGACCAAACCAAAGATGGGGTAGGGGCGGTTATAGGTTATAACTTTCGGTGTTAGAACGAGGATGGCCCGATTTCACGGCGGTAGGTCGATGAACAAGATAACTTGATATGAGGGGCGTGGAGATAACCTTGGAGAAGATGGCGCGGAGATAACATGTTGTGGAACAACGGGTAAGTAGCTTTATACCTTGCCAAGGTTGGATGCGACCAGCGATAGGGAAAGAGGCACCGAAACCGCGAAGACTTCGATTTCGATCTCCAAACGGCCCGTAGAACCACCATCCGAGCTAATACACACAATACGACGCGGCCGAGCGAAGCCGTAGAGCACGCGAAATAGTGGACCTCGGAGAGATCTCTTCACAAGTCCAAGTAGAACAAGGAAGAACAAGGGTTGAGTAAGCAACTTCGGCGGCTCGGCTGCAATATCATTGCGGATAATCTCAATTCATCAAAATCTCTCATTAGCTTACACATAGGGGGTATTTATACAAGGAACAACCCTCCGGGGTTGGTGGAAACATGAAAACAAAGTGGATGCTTCATCAATGTGAAAGGGTATCCTCGGGTGGACTCGAGAGCGATTCGCGTGGGCATTTTGACTTCCGAAAGCAGTCTTTAGTGTTTTGATCATAACTCCGCCTAGGAACCTTCAATGGGGTTGGATCTTTGGAAAGATGACTTGATAAGCTTTCACAACATGTATGGTATGCTTCATGAAACTTCGTAGAATGGTATAAGTTTTACACAAACATATGGACTTCCACGCATTTGTCGACCTTCCGACTAGTCGATACTAAAACTAGTCGGACGCCATGACGATGTATCCTCTACGGTTGGGGTGGCACCAATGGAAACTAGACTTCTAGATCTTTCCAACAAGTGCTCATTTGCCTTCATGGCTTTTGTGAGCCAAAAGGTATGATTGTTTATTTCTAATGGTTTCTTATTTGAATTTGGATCGAGCATGGTTCTTCTCTCACGGTTTCTCCTTGGCATGTTCTCGTCATCTTCGTCGGTGATCCTAAGCAATAACAACATGCACAACTTAGGTAGTATAACATTCTCATTAATCTTAAAATGATTCTCACAAAGTAGCGTGTTCACCTTATGTTGTATCTTTTTAGCTCGACCATGAGTAATCGGTCCGGACAAGACTTTGTTGATTGATGTAGTGGTCGGAGAGGTCACCATCTTTGGTCGGCGAGGATGTCGACATGGTCAATGCCGACATGGTCATATCATCCTCCCTCCCTTGAAAAGGAGTCGCCCTCGACTCTAACTCTTGTTGACTCTAACTCTTGTTGTCCAAATAATTGTGCAAGGCGGATTGACTTGTAGTGTTGTCATAACATCACAAGCTTCATTTTCCATCATCACATCAAGGTATTTGAATCTATAATCATACAAACCAAGTAGTAGCCTTGTCGGTGGAAATCTAAAGAATTTGGAACTAAGTTTAGCTTTCACCTTGCATTGATTCTTAGAACTATTGGTGCATGTTGATTGCCTTGGCATGGTCGCATCGGGCGGCCGTCGGAGCCGTCATTGGGCGGAGCCGGCGGGGATGGCAGAGGACGACAAAAGCGGAGAAGCCGTGGTCGCCGCCCGCCTTTCTTCGCCGAAATCCCGCTCGAGAAAGCGCCGCCTCAGCCGCGGCGCACGCCCGGACCGGCGAGGACCATCCCCGCGACGGAGGAGCTCGCAGCAACACGGGAGAAGGCCTCGCCGCCGCCGCCATCCTAGAGGGGCGCGGGCCTCCCGGTGAGCCTCTCCGGCCGGCGAGGGAGAGGGAAGGGGCTGTAGGGGTGGCGGCGGTTAGGGTTTGTCGCCGCCCGAGTCACAATGTCTTGAGGGCAGCGGGTGCGGGAAACGGTCCTCACATAGACTTTTAGTGCACGTAAATATCTCTCAAAACCTTCGAGATGTGTTTTGTTCCTCACATAGATTTTTAGTGTACATAAATATTTCTCACCTGGATACATCCATCCATCTATAGCTCACAAGACCTTCTAGTTTAGCCTCTTGAGCTAGATGAGCGGGCAAATGCACCATTAAGGATGTCAACGGGTCGGGTCAGTGTCCATGGACCCGAACCCCAAACCCGAGAACACAACTCGAACCCCGCCTCGAAACCTGTTACGGGTGAAGATCTAACCCCAGCCCCGAACCCGCGGATCCCCGACACCCGGCGGGTTACCCGAAACCCGGCAAGTGTACAACAATTTTGCACTCAAGGTAAAGATTTCCTATCATTCTCGGCGAGGAGAGAACATATTACTGAGCGTAGGTCCAGCAAAGCAAATGGCGATAAGCAAACAAGGCCTAAAAATAACCATGCGTCAGATTAAAGTGACAAGGATAATTATGATACCCATATTAGCAAACAACGCCTAAAAATAACATACATGCATGAGCACTCGTAACCCACGCATTTGCATCATGAATGTCGGTGTGAAACCGTCAATACCAAGAGTCCAGGAATAGAGGTGAGCACTCGTAACGCATCCATGCACCGAACGACTTGCTCATGCTACTGAGAGGCTCGGGGAGTATCGACGAGCGGGCGACTGTTGGCTGAATAGGGTATACTATATATATGGGCCAACCGGCTGCACTTGGGCTTGGGGAGTTTGGGCCATGTTTTACTCGTCTTCCACATAATCGGGTCCCCGGCGGCACCCGCGGGGAGATCCAAAACCTAACCCACCCCAGCGCCATTAGGGCCCCTGAACCGCAAACCAGCGGGGCAAAAATTGCACCCGACCCGCCCCACCGGGTCTAAAACCCGCGGGTTTCAGGTCTAAACCCGACCCGCTACCATCTCTATGCACCATGATGTCAAAAAATGCGGTGGGAATACAATCTCAAAGGCGACAAAGAGTATATGATTGAATTGCTAAGCTTATCAAGACACTGCCTGCACTAGTTCCTTTGAACAAATTGCTTTGAAGTACCTACTAAGCTCAATCAATGGGATCACAACATCTTGCGGCGAGAATGTTGCGTAATCGCGTATAATCAATGATAACGACTTCTATAAAATAACATGGATGATAATAGCTTCTATAAAATAACATGGTAGTCATGAGTTTTTAGTCCAAAGCTGACCTTACAAGCTTTTCTTTGCCAACACATCTCTATAATGGAGGCAATCCCATCGGACATCTTCACTCCTAGATAATGTGTACAACGCTAGTGGCAATATATTTATTATTCTCCGTCGCAAGATGTTGATCCTTCCTCATACCAAGATGTTGTATGTCAAGCCGAGGCTTCTCACCGTGCTTTACATATACCATCAATTTCAATTCAACCCAAAATGGTCTCACGGATGTTGTTCTCAAAATGTGCATCACATCCAAGTTATGCGTTATAAGCAATGAGTCTCAATAAGGCACTTCAAATAAAATACTCTATTTCCTCTTGTCGTGCCATCTATTTCTTCTTCATGTTGCTTCCTCTTTCTTGTTGTTTCCCCAACCTCAAAATATGGAAACTGTTCCCTCACTTGTTCACCGGTCAATGGTTTAGGAGCCTCCCTCGTTTCTATTTTGTTACTAAAGCTGATCTTAATCCTTCGTGACCTAATTTTGGATGGTGAACTCATTAATTAATTAGAAATTGAAAAGATAACAACAAAAGCAATTCAGCCAAATGAAGTCTTTAGGGATGTTCCATGTAGCGTTGATGTTCCATGTAGCAATGCTTTGGCCATATTTCAACCACAATAAGCAATTCTTTTCTTAGTATTCTTTTCCTTGCCCTTCTTAATTCTTTTGCATTTTTTCCTTGCCGCGAGGGAGCTAGGAAAATATGCTTTGCGATGGATGGACTCCCGATCGACTCAAGGCTTGACGGATGGACTCCGGTCCCCACGCGAGGGGTTTTCTAAAAAAATTTGATTAGGAAAGCTAATGGTGGGAGGGTTTATGTGTTAAAATAACCCACCCACCTATCTGAGGGGAGCCATCGGATGCAAGATCGTGGGACGTAATCGAAGTTTTCATAGTGTACACACGAAGTTGGTTTCCACGATACGTTGCCTATTAGGATATGTATATATCAAGATCAATTAGAGACTGATTAGAGAGCGCCATGTATAGCCTAGGATTGTTTCTATTCATAGCCTAGGATTGTTTTCCTTGTGTACGGGGAATAGCTTCCCATGTATGTAACTTCCATGCATGCCTATTGGCTATATATATGAAAGGCTCCCCACCCACAATGGGTGTGCGGTGATTCCTCCGGTCTATTTCATTCTACATGGTATCAAGCTACTAGATCCTCCTTCTCCCTCCCTCCCACCCACGCCCGACCCTCCCCGCTATCTTTGCCCACCTCACCCTCAGGTCACCATGACCGATTACGCCACCGGCTCCACCACATCCCTCGGCCAGCTCGAGCACCATGGGCACCACCCCCTGCTCTGCCATGTTCGGCCGCCCCCTATGCGACGATCAACATCAAAAACCACATCCCGGTGACCCTCGAACTCGACGAAGCCCAACTTCAATCGGTGGGAACCATTCTTCTCCTCATTTGTGCGGGAAATTCGGCCTCCTCCCTCACATCGGCGGCACGGCGGAGGCTCGCCCCACCGATCTGCTTGGGCCATTGCGATGCCTACGCCGCGGTGGCTCCTTGGTTACGCGGGCCGGATGTCATAGGCCTTGTTGCGGCGCGCGCGCGGCATCAGCGCGAGCCCCGGGTCGCGCCATCAGCGCCTCTTCGAGGGCCAACAAGGCTCATGGCGCCATCTTCCCGGGTCACGAGTTTCACTCCATGACTCAGGGCGATTCCTCCATCAACGACTACGGCGCGGCGGAATGAAGGCCACCGCCCGGCGTGCTCGCGATGTCGCCGCGCACCATCACCGGCCGGGAGCTCGTCCTCAACTTCCTCGCGGCCTCAACCCCTCGCTCGCCCGGACGCGCCGACAACATCGCCCGACTCGCACCCGCTGCCAAAGCCGCCACCACTGCGCGAAGCTCGTCTTTGAAGAGCTCCGCCCGCCAACGAGGGCACCGTTGCGGCCCGGACGGCGTTCACGCCTCGTGCGGCCGAGCTGCCGCACCATCTCAGCACCACCGGTGCTGCTCCACCGCCGGTCGTCCGGGCGGCTCCGGTGGTGGCTCCGGCGGCGGTCCGGGGCGGCGGCGGCGGCGTTGGAAGAAGAAGGCCAGGGGCGGCTCCCATTCCGGGGCGGGCACGGGTCCCCGCACCGCCGCCCCCGCACTTGCTTATCCTCCCCTGGACTGCGGGGTGCACCGGCGGCCCCCGGCACCCGCCGGCGACGAACCCGGCCCGGCGCGGCCCCTGGAGTCCTCGGCGCTTCCTCGAGCCCGAGGCTCACTGCGATTCGCCCCGCCCGGTTCTCCGACACCTCTCGCTCCATCCCCGCAGCGGATGGCGGCCGGGATCGGCCCGCCCTCGCCGCTGCCCTGAATCGGATGTCCCCTCGGTCTTCTCCCTGGGTCCTCGACACCGGTGCCACAGCTCACATGTCGCCCTCGGATGGTATACTCTGTCCCGTCTCCCCCCTCCTCCTTCCGGCATCACAGTTGGCAATGGCACCACCATACCCATCACCTGCCGTGGCACATCCACACTCTCCTCCCCCAACTCTATTTTTCATCTTAACAATGTTCTGGTTGCACCGATTTAGTATACAACCTTCTTTACGTTCGTCAATTCACCCGTGACAATGCTTGTTCGATTGAATTTTGACGCTTCGGTTTTTTCTGTCAGGACCAGCGGGGCGGCGCGTGACTCTCTTTTGCAATAGTGGTGGTGACCTCTACACCTACCCCTCCACACCAGCTCACTCCCGCAACCTCGCCACCACGCCGTCGTCCTGTGGCACCACCGCCTCGGCCACCCCGGTCCATCCAGCCTCGCCACTCTACGGAGCATGTCGGTCATCTCCTACAATAAGAGCTTGCCATGCCTCTGCCATGCCTGTCAACTTGGCAAGCATGTGCGACTCCCATTTAGTCATTCCACCTCTGTAACCACTGCTCCATTTGATTTACTTCACTGTGATGTGTGGACATCTCCCGTGCTTAGCAACTCCGGGTTCAAATATTATCTTGTCTTACTAGATGATTTTTCCCATTACTCGCTGGTCTTTTTCGCTTCGCCACAAATCTGAGGTGCACCGTCACATGGTTGAGTTCATTGCATATGTTCATACACAGTTTGGCACCACGCCTAAATCCTTCCAAGCAGACAATGGGACTGAGTTTGTTAACCACGCCACCACCTCTTTCCTCACTAGCCATGGCATTACACTCCGTCTTTCCTGCCCCTATACCTCACCACAAAACGGCAAGGCTGAACGCATGCTCCTCACAACCAACAACACCATGCTCCTCCATGCGTCCATGCCACCTCCCTACTGGGCTGAGGCCCTCACAATAGCAACCTTCCTCCTCAACAGGCGCCCATCCTCCTCCATCAAAAACCAAATACCTCACCAACTCCTTCACGGCACACTCCCTGATTACTCATCCCTTCGCGTCTTCGGGTGCCTCTGCTACCCCAACCTTACTGCCACCTCCCCTCACAAACTCGCCCCTCGATCCGCACCTTGTGTTTTCCTCGGATATCCATCCTCCCACAAGGGCTACCGCTGCCTAGACATGGCCACTCGCCGCATCATCATCTCACGCCATGTCATTTTCGATGAGTCCGTGTTTCCTTTCTCGGCAGCACCATCGGCGGCCTCCATGCCGTCGTCACTTGATTTTCTGATGCAGGGGCTCTCCTCCTCAACGACACCAGTGAGCACTACTCCCCCACTCGCTGATAGCAGTGAGGATGTGTTCCCGGTGCTCCTGGACCCGGCCATACTACAACTCGGCCCCCTGGCTACCCCTGCGGGCGGGCACACTCCAGCTGCCCCTTCTGCGGGCGGGCCATAGCTGGGCGGCCATGGGCGGCCGGCTGCTCCTCGCGAGGCGGCAGGTAGCGTCGGCGGCGTCTACACTCGCCGTGACCGACCTCCGGCGGCGATCGGCCATCGGCGGTGGCTCCGGTGGTTCTTTGCACCTCGGCGGCTCTACCCGGACCGCCCCCTGCAGCTTAAGCGGCTTCGGCCCAAAGCAGCTCGGTGACTCGGCACGTGACACGCTCACAAACCGGCTCCCTCCGCACCGTCCAGCGCTTCGGTTTCTCCGCCTCCGTCGCCTCGCCCATCCCAACGAACTATCGCAGTGCCCTCGCCGATCCCAGTTGGCGAGCTGCGATGGCAGAGGAGTACAAGGCACTGATCGACAACGGCACTTGGCACCTTGTACCTCGACCGCCCGGTGCGAACATTGTCACTGGCAAGTGGTTGTTCAAACAAAAGTTCCACTCCGACGGCTCCCTCGCTCGACACAAGGCACGTTGGGTTGTCGCGGCTTCTCGGGACGCCGGCGTCGACTACGATGAGACATTCAGCCCGGTCGTCAAGCGCCCGCGATCCGCACCGTCCCCGGCATTGCTGCATCCCGAGATTGGTCCATACGCCAGCTCGACGTGAAGAATGCCTTCCTTCACGGCAACCTCGAGGAGACGGTCTACTACGAGCAGCTGAAAGGCTTCGTCGACCCCGCTGCACCTAACTCTGTCTGTTTGCTGCAGAAGTCCTTGTATGGACTTAAGCAGGCGCCGCGAGCTTGGAACCAGCGCTTCTCCAACTTCATCTGCAGCATCGGCTTCACCACATCCAAATCGGATGCCTCCCTGTTCGTCTACATGGCTGGAGATGACATGGCCTACCTCCTCCTCTCGTCGGCGACATCATCGTCACCGCGTTGCCACCGGCTCTTCTCCAAAGACGTCACCTCACGCCTCTCTTCGGAGTTCGCCATGACGGACCTCGGTGACCTCCACCACTTCCTCGGCATCTCACGGTGACGCGGGACAAGATGGACCTGTTCCTCTCCCGGGGCAAGACGCCGTTGATCTCCTCGGTAGCGGGCATGTCACGAGTGCCACTCGGCGGCCACTCCGGTGGATGCTTCGGAAAAAGCTGTCCGCTTCCGAGGGTGCTCCGGTAGCCAACCCCTGAGTACAGGGAGTCTCGCTAGTGCTCTCCGGTACCTCACTCGACCAGGCGGGACGGCATATCTGTCCACCAGTGCGCCTCTTCATGCCACGACCCTCGCGAGCGCGCATCTTGCGTTGTTCAAGCGCATCCTATGCTACGTCAAGGGCTCTCTCGTCGGCAGGCCTGCACACGAGCTCGGCGGTGTCGATCAACTCACGACCTACCAAATGCCGATCGGGGCTGGTCTTTGTTGACGGTCACTAACGACACATTTTAACGTCAACATCCTACCATAAAGGGGGTGAAACTATACATTAGCATACTCATATACATTTATAACTCACATATTTCCACTTGTAGC
Source organism: Hyparrhenia diplandra (assembly GCA_015847255.1). NCBI lineage: Eukaryota > Viridiplantae > Streptophyta > Magnoliopsida > Poales > Poaceae > Hyparrhenia > Hyparrhenia diplandra. The sequence goes on from JADLZK010008742.1 coordinate 43,757, forward strand.
GTCCAAATTATTATTGTGCATATTTATATAAGAAACAAGTGGAAAATGTACCAAAAGGCGCCTCCACGGAAAGCGCGTTCTCGAAGAACATCAAGCCCAAGGGAGAAATGGACCAAACACGCAGAATCGGGCCGAGCCAACGCCGCCCTACAACTTTTCGGGCCCAACAACGCCACCCTACCGGCCCGAGCGAGGCCGGCCCCGGCCCGGGGTGCGCCAAGCACCACCCCAGTGCGGCGCACCCTCTACCGAGGCGGTTCGGGGCCCGGCTTTCCGGGGAGGCGGTTTGTTACCTTCCATAACGGGCACTACCGACGTTGGATGGTCGGTTTGGCGGATTTGGAAGGTATTCCTAGGCCGGTTTTGCTCCTTCCATGTGGGGATGGCCATCTTCCGAAGAGCCCCCTCTCCTCTACCTATAAAAGGAGGCTCTCTCCCCTCATTCAACACCCACCAATTCCAAGGGCAAGAGTCTCTCCCTCTCCTCTAGAAAGCTCTCCCCTCTACTCTTCTACCTCACTCCAATGAGCTTAGGCTCACATTAGTAGTAGAGAGATCGGCGGAGGAGAGATGTGAGGGCGGGAGAGGGAAGTGCGGACTTGTCGGCGACTCCCGGACTTGTACCTCGGTGGATTCGTGCTCGGCTCCCTCATGGGATCTTGGCTAAGTAAGTTTCCACGATTCGATAACCTTTATTGTCTCATGTTTATCCAAGCATTATCTACTGCGTTTTGGGATTGATAGTCGTCCTTGTGGCGGTGCTCTAGTAGAAGGACCGGGGGGGCCGGGTAAGCCTTGTTAACACGCTAGAGTAATAATCACTAGTGTAGACGTGGTGTGCGGGCTAGGGGTTGCCTATCTTTTGTGGCGCATCCCACGGTTGAGGGGGTAGGCGGTGGGTTTGATGACCTTGTCCGTCCCTTGTAATCCCCCCCACGTTCGGGTGTGGCGCGGTGCTAAATGCCGGTCTCCATCCCGGTTGGGGCGATTGCGGTGCGAAGTGAATAAGTAGCTCTAAAGCAAGGCTATCCATAGACCTTAAAGGTGTACGAATCCTTCTCGATAATCCTCCCCATCTTTGGTCTTGTGTGTCCTTGGGGCGAACTAGTTAGGAGAGAGTACCTCCGTTCCCCGTGGAAAATATGATACCACGAATATTTCCGGGTGAAAGCTACACAACGACAATTATGTACGCTTGCGGATTCTTCTGCGACGTTAAGAAACGTCAACAAGCTTTTCGGCGGGCGCCGTTCTTAGGGAACGGTTGCTATTATCTTCGAACCTAGTTTGTCCTCGTATGTATCCTTTAAAAAAAATCAAAATAGTTATTTATTTTCTTTTTTCAAAATGAAGCCTACTCCAAATTCAAAATCTTTTTGCTTCGAAGGGAGAGTTCACTGGGCCACATTCTATTTTTTTAAAAAAAAAAATTCAAAGTCTTCATCCGGCCATGAACTCCACCCTATTTTAAAAAAAAAAACTTTGGTTCGGGCACACTCCTTCTCGGGTGACAATTTTTGAAAACCTATTTAACCACCTACAAGATTTCGAGGAGTTATGTGCATGCCTAAGCATTCCTGGCATGACATGAGAAATTCTCATGTGGAAGTTGTTTTCGCTCTCCCTCTTAGGGTAAGCAAAACAATTGTACACTGTTGTCATAGGAAGTTTGAAAGGGGATTGTGAAGAACTCGAAGACAATTTTTGTCTACATTCCACCCCATCAACTCCCTACCAAGGACAATCCTCGATTTCGAGTAGGATGAGAAGGAGTCCATAGGTGCAGCCTAGGCCTGGTTCACAATGTTGATACATGCCGACCCAGATTTGTCATTTCCCGATAGTTTGCTTTTGCAACTCTTTTGTTCGGGTCTTGACATAAACACTGCCCTATGCCTTGACATGACCGTCGGAGGGTCATTTGCACGTGAACCTACAACGGAATAGAGGAAAAACCTTCATCATATCCTAGAGAAGTACGCTTCTCCCGTTGTAGAACCTATTCCCCTCCAAACGTGTCAAGTTTGAGGAGCCCTCATCAGTCGAACTATTCCCCATACCATCATTAGAACCGACTGTTGAGCCCTCTCCCGAACCACGAACAACGAAGGAAGGAATGCTTTGTCCTTCGAAGTTCGCGATCGAATTCAAGGATGATGATGGAACCTTGGACTTTCATGAAGCCGAGGTGCGCGTAGACTTTCATATCTAATTCATCCTTGACTTCAATCGTCTCATAGGCTACCCTCTTGAAAAGTTTTTTTCACGAAAAACCTATAGAGGGGAGCCATGATGAGAAGTTGGGAAAGATCGCTTTCGTCCTTCACCAAGAAATCCCAAAAGCGAAGAATCTTCCCAACCAAAACATGTTTGAGGAGGCGACGTTCATAATTCCATTCGCTTCACCCAAGTTGCTTTTGCATCTTAGTGAAATGAATTACCTCTTGCCTTCACTCGAACACAAGTCATGTCCCTCTGGCCAATAAAACATTGTTCTTGACAATGGTCGAGATTCAATGTTCGTCCTTCACTCATGTGCCATGGACATGCATGAAGTGACAACTCTCGAGACCAAGCAGAAACCTGAAATTGAGCATGACAAGTTTTTTCACTCGAAACATCTCATGTTTCATACTCACCTTTGGGTTCTCTAGAGTTTGTTTTGCTTCTAGCTGAGTGCTTCTATAGAGATCACAACCATCTCTTGGTCCTCGTTGTAAAACTTTTCAAGAGAATGGTTGCAAGTCTTGTAGTAGCACGATGACACTAATCTTGCAGCTTGCGCGTAACGCTAAATTCTTAGTGGAGAAACTGGGAACTTCACCACTGTTAGCTGCAAGATGTTTTCCCGCGGTCAAGCTTATGACCATAACTTAAGCACTGCCAGGAGATACCCCGGATTATCAAAAAAAAAAAAAAAAAAGCCTTTCTCTCTTATATTAATAAAAGCAAGAGCATGTTTTCAGGCTAGTATGCACCTTCGGGTATTCTTGTCGCTAACCATTTCAGGTGGAGATCGATTAAGAGGATCAAAAGAGGCACGCGATGCTTGAAAACATGAGGGCGACATCAAAAAAAAAAAAAGGAGAGAAAACTTTGATGCTCGTGGATGATGGAACACACTCACAAGGAGACCGGACCTTGCACACTTGACTTTGCACAAAAGTCTAAGTGTGGGGAAGATGGTAATAATCTCAAGTTCCATCCACCAAGGGGACATTCAAAAAAAAAAAAAAAAAAACAATGGCAAATAAAAGATGATGTTAGCCCCCTTGTAAAAAAAAAAAAAAAAAAAAAAAAAAAAGAGAGAAGGGGTTGAAAAAAAAAAAAAAATAGAGAAAGAACAAAATGTTATAAAAAAAAAAGAGAGAATATAGATAAAAAAAAAAAGAGTGTTGTTGAAAAGAAAAAAATATATATATAAAAAAAAAAAAAAATAATAAGAGAGAGGAGCAGGTTGGCCCCCGCATGGTCAAGATACATACCAAAGTCTTTGCTGACTCCACCCATCATTGCTTCAACAAGCAAGAAGGGTTTGTCTCTCATCCTTTTTCGCTACCATCAAGACCCATGGCCCATGCAAACGTGTGTGTGTGTGGCCTAGCCTTGAGGTGCACTGGCGCGGGGCCATCACGCAAACCGCAAAGAACAACTTCGATGCTTCATCCGTAGATGCTTTGTCGGTAAGTATATCCGGTATGCAAGGGAAATAAATGTTCACCAACTCTTCACTCATTTTTTTTGTCTCCATAGAACCAAAAACTTTATGCTTCTCATGTTTATGTCAAATGCTCGGTTTGGGTGTATTTATGTGATGCATTCATAGGTCTTTTTAAATTGAGCATGGTGCTTAGGTTAAAAAGATCTCCTTTAATCAAAATTCGACATGGTGTTGGATCTTGGTTAATGAACCTAGAGTTTTGTTGTCATGATCTATGAGAGTATTTTATGTTGGAGATGAATCAAGGCTATGCTTACACTTTGCCTCTTTTATGAGCCTTGCTAGAGTCATGATGAGGTGAACAAATAAAAATAAAATAAAATAAAATAAAATTCTCATAATAAAAGCTCCACGGTATTCTTGCCGATAGAGCCATGTTGTTGTTTTTGTTTTGTTTTCTTTGTTTAAAATAAACAGTACAAGAATAAGTGTGGGGAGATCTCTCAAGCATATAAGCACACCCATCCAAGATCTCCCCAACACAAATGCACGAGCCGCCGAGCAATTCACGATGGAGAAGGACGAGACGAACGACTACCATTAACTCCTTCCTCTTCAAGCGGTGGTTTGTGCAAAACTCTCACTCTCACATCTCACAGTAATAATAAAAAGGGGAGAGAACAGAAGGAGGAGAGATGAGAGAAGAGGAGATAAACCTTTCAACCCCAAGTTCCTTGTCCCTGTTTTTGTGATGACATCAAAAGACAAGCTTGGGGGAGCCTCCAACCACGCGACCAATCACAACTCAAATCATTGCGCGCTCAAGCTAGCACAACCATGAAAGGTAGGTAAAGAGCTAGCTTGGGGAGGACTCCAAGAAAGGTAACGTGTATCTCACATTTTGATTATATTCTCTATCTTATGAAATGATGAGTTATACTAAAAAAAAAAGGGGGGGAAGACAAAATTCCACTCCTACACATATGAGCTATGAAAATGTTTAGTTTTAGTCCCTCGTTGAAATGATGAATAGTTGCTCTGTCTTATGTTTTTGCACCGTGCCTAGTTTATAATTCGAATTTCTCTAAAGTTTGGGTTTAGTGGCTAAGTCTAAAAACTCGCCCCTGAAAAACCCTGATTCATGTGGGTTGCATAGGCTCTATCTAGTCTAAGTTGTTGCCAAGTATGATATGGTACAAATAGATTTACTATGATTTCGTCCCAAAAGAGAAACTTGACATCAGGGAATCTACAATAAAAAAAAAAAAAGAGAAATGATATGGGCTAAAAAAAAAAAGAGATGAAAAATGGACACGTGTCCAGGGCGAGTAGAGCCCACATCTAAAAAAAAAAAAAAAAAAAAGAAAGAGAGGAAATAAAAGACAAAAGTCTAGGGCGAGAAGAGCCCACCTCTCCAAAAAAAAAAAAAAAAAAAAAATTATAGCAATAAAGCCCATACTTTCTCGGAAAACAAATATAATCTAAATAAATAAATCCCGGATAAAAAGTTGATCAAAAGGATGAATGATAAGTATTTCTGTTATAACCGTTCTATCTGGCAACCGCCCAAGGCTTTGAGAAAAGCTAAAAAGCCCCGCTACGATGAAAGGTAATAAAGGGTGAGAAAAAGATGTGCCATTTTATTCAAACTCTAGTAGAAAATCTTATTATAACCCCGGCACTTGTAAAATGTAATCGGCATAGTAGCAACTCCCGATCAACAACCAAGTACTTATCTTTTTGCTCGAGGGGCAGCGCAAAGGGTAAGCTTGGGGAGTTTGTTGACGGTCACTAACGACACATTTTTAACATCAACATCCTACCATAAAGGGGGTGAAACTATACATTAGCATACTCATATACATTTATAACTCACATATTTCCACTTGTAGCGTCCAAATTATTATTGTGCAGATTTATATAAGAAACAAGTGGAAAATGTACCAAAAGGCGCCTCCCCGGAAAGCGTGTTCTCGAAGAACATCAAGCCCAAGGGAGAAATGGACCAAACCGCAGGTAAGATCGGGCCGAGCCAACGCCGCCCTACAACTTTTCGGGCCCAACAACGCCACCACCTGCGAAGCTTCGAGCCGGGCCGGCCCGGCGGAGGTGCCACAAGACCACCAGTGCGGCCGCACCCGGCTGGAGGGTTCGGGCCCGGCCGGGGAGGCGGTTTGTTACCTTCCATAACGGGCACTACCGACGTTGGATGGTCGGTTTGGCAGATTTGGAAGGTATTCCTAGGTCGGTTTTGCTCCTTCCATGTGGGGATGGCCATCTTCCGAAGAGCCCCCTCTCCTCTACCTATAAAAGGAGGCTCTCTCCCCCTCATTCAACACACACCAATTCCAAGGGCAAGAGTCTCTCCCTCTCCTCTAGAAAGCTCTCCCCTCTACTCTTCTACCTCACTCCAATGAGCTTAGGCTCACATTAGTAGTAGAGAGATCGGCGGAGGAGAGATGTGAGGGCCGGGAGAGGGGAAGTGCCGGACTTGTCGGCGACTCCCCGGACTTGTACCTCGGTGGATTCGTGCTCAGCTCCCTCATGGGATCTTGGCTAAGTAAGTTTCCACGATTCTGATAACCTTTATTGTCTCATGTTTATCCAAGCATTATCTACTCGTTTGCGGGATTGATAGTCGTCCTTGTGGCGGTGCTCTAGTAGAAGGACCCCGGGGACGGGTAAGCCTTGTTAACACGCTAGAGTAATAATCACTAGTGTAGACGTGGTGTGCGGGCTAGGGGTTGCCTATCTTTTTTGTGGCGCATCCCACGGTTGAGGGGGTAGGCGGCCGGGTTGTACTTGACCTTGTCCGTCCCTTGTAATCCCCCCCACGTTCGGGTGTGTGGCGCAGTGCTAAATGCCGGTCTCCATCCCGGTTTGGGCGATTGCTTAGGTGCCGAAGTGAACAAGTAGCTCTAAAGCAAGGCTATCCATAGACCTTAAAGGTGTACGAATCCTTCTCGATAATCCTCCCCATCTTTGGTCTTGTGTGTCCTTGGGCGAACTAGTTAGGAGAGAGTACCTCCGTTCCCTGTGGAAAATACGATACCCTGAATATTTCCGGGTGAAAGCTACAACGACAATTCTGTACGCTTGCGGATTCTTCTGCGACGTTAAGAAACGTCAACAGCTGCCCCAACACGCGCCGCTCCACCTCCGGTTTCTGTGTCAACCTCGGCGACAACCTGGTGTCTTGGTCTTCCAAGTGTCAGACGACCGTGTCTCGTTCCAGTGCGAAGCCGAGTACCGTCGCGGTGGCCCATGTTGTTCCGAGTCTTCTGGCCGGTTGCGCGCCGGCTACTACAGAGCTCCACATCTTCATCCCGCTTGCGACGGTTGTTCATTGTGACAATGTGAGTCTTTGTGTACATGGTTGCCAACCCGTTCACCACCGACGCACAAAGCACATCGACATCGACATCCACTTCGTCCGTGAGAAGGTCGCTGCGGGGACAGTTCCGTGTTCTTCATGTCCCATCTTCGTACCGGTTCGCCCGATATCATGACCAAGGGTCGCCCGTCCAGCTATTTATTTTGATTTTTGGACGATCAGGCGTCCGTGATGCTTCCGCTACGATTGCGGGCGGGTATTAGGATATGTATATATCGGGATCAATTAGAGACGATTAGAGGCGCCATGTATAGCCTAGGATTGTTTCTATTCATAGCCTAGGCTTGTTTCCTTGTACAGGGAATAGCTTCCCATGTATGTAACTTCCATGCATGCCTATTGGCTATATATATGAAAGGCTCCCCACCCACAATGGGTGTGCGGTGATTCCCCTAGTCTATTTCATTCTACAACTTTGAGCTAAGTAAACTCCCTCCTCCTCTCATCTATTGCTTGTGAGCTTCTTCAGAGTTGAGGAGATTCAAGTGCATTTTGCATTGAACTTTGCATCTAGAGGCACTTGGAGATCGTTGTGAGCCGGTGGTTTTCTTGTTGCTCTTGGAGGGCACCACTCCTAGCCGGCTTGGTGATTGGTGGAGGCGTTGCCAAGAGTTGGTGATTGTTCTTGGCCACTTCTAGTGATTTGTGAGAGGACTGTGCATCCTCGTCGGGACGACAAATTGTAAGTAATACATTTCTCGTGTCTTCGGTACCTCTCATTTGCTTTGGGTGCAAGTAGCCTAAATGGAATTGGCTAGGAGTGAGCTCCACCTTGCCCTACACGTGAGAAGGTCAGCACAACGGAGACGTAGCTTGACGGGTGCTCAAGTGAACTTCGGTGTAAATTATTGTGTCTTCACTTGTGTCATTATTGTCTCTTGGTGATTGGATTCATCTTGGTTATCTTGATATATCATTCCCAGTGATTGGATTGACTAGTCTCGACATTGTGGTATGTCACTTGTACTCTCTTGCATTATTTTGTTATATACCTTGTGCTAGAATAGTTTGAGTAGACTTGCTTAGTTGCTTAGTTTGCTAGAGTAATTTGCTTGTTCACCTAGTTGTAAAGTAGAGACTTAGCCTCTTGTGTGAATTAGAGACTATAGCAACTAGAATTGTTAATAGGAGGCTTGCCGACAAGTAGAGCTAGAGCAAACACATTTATCGCCATTTGTTATTCTAACAAGTTTGTCTAGTGATTTTGTAGAAATTTTATTTGGCTATTCACCCCCCCCCCTCTTCTAGCCATTTAGGACCCTACAAGTGGTATCAGAGCCGTGGGCACCATTTAAGCAAGGATTAACACCCTTCGGTGCAAGATATGACTAGTATTTCGTACAACCATGTTGGGGGAAAGCCACCTCACTTTGATGGTGAGAGTTCTTTTGATCACTGGAAGAGAAAGATGACCATGTACCTTGGATCAATACATGAGAGAGTATTGGAGGTGACGGAAAATGATTATGTCATTCTTGATCCTACCAAGCTTACCGATGATGATAGAGCTAACCGCACTTGCAATCTGATGGCACTCAATAACATCTACAATGCCATCGATGCGAAGATATTTGAGGGCATCAAGGACTTGGATCGTGCAAGTGAAGTGTGGACAAGATTGAGTGAAGCATATGAGGGCACCAAGGTTGTTGTAATGACCTTAATTTCCGTGAAGGGAAATCCACAGATACGAAGTATTACGTGATAGTCTCGAAGGATCATCCCTTCACATTATCCAAATAACAGTCGATATCGAGTACAAGACTTCGTTCAAAAGTACAAATAGAGGTTTAACTTATTACATCGCCACTTGGCGGAATCACACTGGCACACAACAATCTAGAAAAGCAGTTCAGAGTAGCGGAAGCGTCGACATCATCTTCGCTTGAGCGTAGGCACGAGACTCCTCCTCAGTCCTCCCACTCGTCGACGTTGAAGTCATAGTCGGAATCATCACCTGAAAGCTCTATCCGTACGAATTGTACTGGCCAGGTTCCCCACCCTATGTGCATTGCTTTGTGGAGTGGATGCAAAAAGGTATACCAAGAGGCCTAATATCTGGTTGTAGTTTCCTATGCATGCGTCAAGTTTAATAATAATAATAATCAAGTTTTAATCTAAAACCCGACTCACATCACATCCCATGTTCCACCACGATCATCTCAAATCTCACAACACACCAACAAGTCGACAAGGCAGCTCCAACTCCTTCTGCCCTGCCTAATCGGCTCCCAGCCCTCCAGGCTCTTAGCCGTATGTATCCCCCCCACACATCTACCACCAAGGTAAGAAGAGAAGAACACCTCTCACAACTCGAGGAGAATGGAAACCTCGGGAAAACCTAGTCAAAAAGACCAAGACAAGGCCAAGGGTAGTCCAGCAGAAAACCGGCAAGAAACCCTTGGTAGTCCAGGTCTAGACAGATCCTAGCCAAAAGGCCGGACTATACGTATAGATTTACAACTCTGCAGAGTGTGTACACAAGACCACAAGATCACCATCATTAGTGCTCGCGAAAACACCTCGGCGATAAACGGAGACCTCCTAGTCATACGATGCCACCCTGTCACTCAACCCTGGAAGCCCTAGAATGCCACCGGGGCGCTGAGACTGTAAGAACATAGTACCGGCCCAACTCGTGGTCACTAAGTTGTCTCGAGAGGGTGTGGGACATCCGCCCGCACCTCTCTATACTATATCCGCTAACCTCCCAACAGGTATGGCACCGCTGAACTAAAAGGGACAATCCGAACCCTGCCCAATCAGGTATTGTGTGGTGAGCACCAATTCCCAAGACTTCGGGTCCTCGAAGATACAAGTCCTTAGGTAGGACCAGGCAAGACATCTTCAATACTTCTGCCCAGACTTCATCCCACGACAAGAATCAGTACTGGGCTATCCCCTCGAACTCGGCTTACCCACCATAGGTAGCGTAACGTGGGAGTGCCTAGAAGCACCCCCTGGCAAGACTTGTCTCCACGACTCGTCGTCATTCCTTCCTGGTCGACACAACCCTCACCACCACTCACCCAAACCACACACACGAAGTCACACTCAGCAAGTTCCACCGATTATCCGTCCGGCTCATATAATCCAGCTCTCAATATATAACATAAGTGTGACAAAATGAATATAGCAGCTGAAATATAATAAGCGCGTGGCTAAAGCTATATGCGGGTATGCAGGTGGTAGGTTGCGTCAAGGTAGAAAGGCTCACAAGCAATCTATCATGCAACCTTAGCATAGCAATGCATCAACATAAAGTAAAGCGTTAGCATTCTAGCATGATATGTCTAATAGGAGCTAAGAGGTTGGGTGGGACATGGCACCTAAACAGTCACTCAGCTCCTGGAAGTCCTCCTGGCCCTTCCTGGTCCTCCGGATCCTCTTGCGGGTCTGTGTAAACATAGCGTTTTGGTTGCGAGTCAACCAAAAGAGAAACACAAAGAAGCAAATGAAAAATGGAAGAGCCAAAAGCACTCAAACACAAGCCTATGATGTAGAGCTCGATTTTAGAAAAATTTGGACTCTTGTTTCATAATTTTCTGAGCTAGAATGAATTAGTTATGAATTTCTGAAATAATAAAAGGGCTGAATTATCCTCAGGCTGACACGTGGCGGGCTGCGGTTGGTCGGGCTGCAACGCTGGCTGACAGGTGGAACCATGCTGACTGGTGGGTCCATGTTGACGTCACGCTGCAGGTGGGGCCGGTCAATGTTGACCAGTCAACGGTCAATGTTTGACTGGGCCTGGTCTGGGCTCGGACGGGCCAGGACAGGGCCGGTCTTGGGCCAGGTTGGGCCGAGCCGGCTCGGACACGTGTCGGTCAAAGAGGTATGCCACGTGGCGGGCTTACGTTGGCAACGGGCCGTGGTCCACGGCGACTGTAACAGGTGCGGTGCACCGTGGACGCGCAGGTGTTGGTCTATGGACCAAAACGTGGTCCAAGGCGGACCGGGTCCATCTCCTCCTTTCCCTGTCGGCTCACGATGGAACGAGTCCACGCGGCCGACTCCTCTTCTTTCCCCTTCTTGCTCTGCTCGCGCGGCAGCATGGCCGGCCGGTGGTGAGCTCCTCCTCCGTCGACGCTGGGCGGCTCGGGGCTAACTCCAAGGCCGTGGGGCTTCACTGCGGGGCCACGGGCACGCTGGGCAGACAAGGCGGCGACTTTGGTGCTCGGGTTCGCCGACGCACGCGTCACGGCGGCGGCGCAAGTCAGCGAGGTGGCTGCTGCTGCGCGGGGCTCCAAGCTGCCGCCATTGCGGCTTGATTCTGCTCCACGGGGTCCCTACGTTCCGAACAGAGGCGAAACGGCTCGACGACTGTGCCCGAGACGGCCTGGCCGCGGCAGCAGCGCAGCTGCGCCGGTGGCGAGCGGCGGCGGCAAGGCGATTTCGGGCTCAATCTAGGCAACGGACTGCACTTCCCTTGGATTGACGTCGCGGTGAAGCCAAAGGGCTCGACGGCGACGACCAATTCACCCGGCGGAGCCCGCAGCGCGTCGTGGCGCGCGGCGGTGCTCCAGCGAGTTAGTGGTGGCGCGGGGCGAGGCCAAGATGACCTTTTTCCTTCTAGCTAGGGTGTCCGGTGGGTGCGGCCATGTCTGGCGGATCCCAACGGCCCGCTCGCGTCGAGCGCGACGGCCCGTGCAGCGTGGAATGGCGGCGGTGCGGCGGCGCCAACGAACGGCGGTACGCCGGCAAGGCTAGGCGGTCGGGCATCTATGACTCTAACTAGGCATGAATGCGGCGCTTTCCTAGGCTACCGAGCAAGGCAGAGACGACCATGGCAGTCCGACGGGTTGGTCCACGGTGGATTGGCCGGAACACTGCGGCGCCATGGGTGGCCATGGCCATGGCAGCGCGCAGTCCGGCGTCGGCGTTCCCGAGCCATGAGGGCTCGGCAAGGCCGGGCTTTGTGCTCCATCTGTGCCTTAGCGTGCGCTGCGCGGTGTGCAATCAGCGAGGCCGGCCACGCGTTCCCGTGGGAACGCGGTGGCAACGAGGTATAATGGCGAGCGTGGCATGGATGCTCACCGTGGGTCTGCGTCGGTGGTTGGCAAGGCGGTGCGGCGGCGGTTAGCGGCTTGGCTTGGCAGCAACGGCATCATGCTCGCGGTTCTCTTCACATCCTCCGGCTCGCGGTCCAGCTACAGCTCCCGGCGGCGCTCCTCCGAGCTTGATTTTGCACTCATAGGGCCATTTTGATTTTGCACTCAAGACACCATAGAGGGTGTAAGTGACTTAGGATCGATAAGCCGTACTATAAAGAAGGGAAAACTATCCTTCATATCGACCCTCATGTGCCTCTAGGTTCAAAATCATTTGCATGCATTCTAACCTAGAGAGCTAACTTCGCACTTAGAGAAAATATTTTCAAAATGCTAACACACGTGCTCGAGGTGGACTTCGACGTGTTGGCAACATGAATCAAGTGGCGGAAGTTGAAGTGAAGCAACAACGAACAAACGACGATCAACTCGGAGGATTTCGTGAAGCTTCAAGGGCACCGAAGTTTAAGACGTGGCGCCGGACGCGTTGTTCTAGTCGCACTCGTGAGCCACAACGCGTAGGGAGGGCCGTCGTCGGGGCCTCGGATGGCGTCGGCCGCGGGCGAATCGACCCGGGCGCGTCTTGGGCCGCGGCCCGGGCGGCCCCCGGCGCCCGAGACGCGTCACGGCGCGCCAGCGCTAAGCGAAAAGCCCTACGGCGGGGCATCCCGTCGAACGCCGGGCGCCATACGCTACGCCCGGATCGTCCGGCGGTGCCTAACGGTCGGGTGCCGAAAGCACCACGTTGACGCGCGCGCAGCGTCCGGTGCGGCCTCTGGGCGTCCGGTAGCGTGCGTGTCTGCGCGTAGTGAACCCCAACGGCTCTATTTTGAAGTGGAGCCTATATATACTTGGTTGGCCGGCCATTGCTCACTCTCTTGGATATTTGGATCATTCCTAACATACTTTGAGCTAAGTAAACTCCCTCCTCCTCTCATCTATTGCTTGTGAGCTTCATTCTTGAGAGTTGAGGAGATTCAAGTGCATTTTGCATTGAGCTTTGCATCTAGAGGCACTTGGAGATCGTTGTGAGCCGGTGGTTTTCTTGTTGCTCTTGGAGAGCACCACTCCTAGCCGGCTTGGTGATTGGTGGAGGCGTTGGCAAGAGTTGGTGATTGTTCTTGGCCACCTCCAGTGATTTGTGAGAGTACTGTGCATCCTCGTCGGGACGACAAATTGCAAGTAATACATTTTTCGTGTTTTCGGTACCTCTCATTTGCTTTGGGTGCAAGTAGCCTAAAGGGAATTGGCTAGGAGTGAGCTCCACCTTGCCCCACACGTGAGAAGGTCGGCACAATGGAGACGTAGCTTGACCGGTGCTCAAGTGAACTTCGGGGTAAATTATTGTGTGTCCACTTGTCCCATTATTGTCTCTCGGTGATTGGATTCATCTTGGTTATCTTGATATATCATTCCCAGTGATTGGATTGACTAGCCTTGACATTGTGATATATCACTTATACTCTCTTGCATTATTTCGTTATATACCTTGTGCTAGAATAGTTTGAGTAGAATTCTTAGTTGCTTAGTTTGCTAGAGTAATTTGCTTGTTCAACTAGTTGTAAATTAGAGACTTAGCCTCTTGTGTGAATTAGAGACTATAGCAACTAGAATTGTTAATAGGAGGCTTGTCGACAAGTAGAGCTAGAGCAAGCGCATTTATCGCCATTTGTTATTCTAACAAGTTTGTCTAGTGATTTTGTAGAAATTTTATTAGGTTATTCAAACCCACCCACCCTACCCCCACACCTCTCTAGCCATTTAGGACCTTACATCAAGTGAAAGTTCGTGTTTGCTACTCTTGGTGATCACCATCACTTCAGTGGCATTACATCAAGTGAAAGTTCGTGCTTGCTACTCTTGGTAATCACCATCACTTCAGTGGCAGTTGGGAGCTTGATGATCACCTGGTAGAGAGCACTCAGTCCTTGCGTTGATCAAGGGGGAGCTACACCCTTGCGCGGGTGCTCGAACAAGGACTAGTGGGGATCGGCAACTCTTCAATACCTCACAAAAACATCATCGTGTTCCTAACCCACTTTTTCTTCAATACCTCACAAAAACATCACCGTGTTCCGAACCCACTTTTCACGGAGCATTTATATTTGAGCAATTACTTTCATGTATTTACATTTTTAGAATTGTCATGCTAGAGTAGCATTAGAACTAGGTTGCAAAACCTTTGCGCGGTAGAACTAGAAACACATTTAAAAACACTTTTAGGCACTCGATGTGAAATGGGCTAAGCGGTAGGACTTAATTGATGTGAAAAAAAGGCGACCAAGGGTGGGTTTTAAGAGCTAGGATACAGTTGCACAAGCATGTACTGCTCACTGGAAAAATCAAACAAATATAACTTCTCAGAGAACAAATATGTAAAGTTAACTCTAGAAGTTGAAAGAAACAAGTGAAAGTAAAGTCAACAGAATAAAAAAAAAAAGGTGCACAAGGGTTGCGCCTTCCCAGCAAACTTTGTGACCTAAGGCAAACGCCTGCAACAAGGAACACAAAGAAAGATGCATCAAAATCGAAAATAGTATACGTTAATATTTGTCCTTGGCTCCCAGTCCCGTGACTTCGGTCGTCTTACTGCAGTCACGGGGGTGGCAATGCCCTGGCCATCTTTCCCCAACCCAGACCCTGGGACAAACCCCATTTTCACCATCATTTTGGATCCAAAACCCTTGGTGTGTCTCTCGAAGGAGCCAACGCCACTCGTCTCTGGTGCCCACACATTCTGCCTGAGCTCTGACCTCAATTTGCCTGGCTCTGATATTAATTTCATGGGTTCTGTCCTTGCTTTAATCGCCTCAGCCTCACTGTCAAATTGTACACCGAGTCCAAGAGATTTGGGACGATGGATGGCTTGTATCGGCTGCACTATACCTTGGCCATCTTTGCCAAGGCCACTGCCCTCGATGAATCCCATTTTGGCCATCATCTTTGAACCAAAGCCCTTGGTGTGCACCTCGAAGGAGCCTAGCTGGGTTTGCCCATTTTGGTCAGTGACCTCACTTTCAACAGCTTTAACACATGAGGTATCACCACCACTTGAGTCGACAACTATTGCCTCCGTAAAAGAATCAGCCATGGTGCCACACTTGACAAAAGATACAGGACACTCTGCAAAGGAGACCTGTTTCTTAGAAGATTTATTTCCACTGGATTCCCGATGTTTTACAGACTTTTCTGGAGCTGAAAGGCCCTTCTGTCCTGCTGGGCCTTTAGAGTTCTTCCAGTTGACAGAGAAGTCATCAGGTTCAGTCCCCAAAAGCTGAAATCAATTAAGCAAAGTGGTTAGATAACAGATTGAAACAATTAGAAGTAGCGAGGAGATCAGTATAAAAAAAGGGACAAAGCAATAGTGGCATCTTTTGAAACAAAAAAATATGGCATGATACAGTTTGACCATTAATTAAAGCTTCTGAGTTATATGATACAATTGGGGGTGGACAAAAAAGCTCGTTAAGCTGGCTCTGTGACTCGTTTCAAAATTGTCCCAACTCGTTTTTCATCATTTAAAATAAAACAGACATGATTTTGAATGACTTTGCATTTCAGCTCAGCTCATTAAGCTCGGTTTAAAGTTGGGTCTCAGACAAATCAGGAGACTGATAAATAAGATCATGTCAATTTCAACTAAAAGCTTGAAAAAAAAAAAGTGCAGTTGGCTTGTTATTACAAATTATATCTTCTTCAGAAATGACTAGACATAAAAGAAGTATGGAAAATGATAAGCAACATTAACAGGAGTAAACTATCTCCACGGGAAAAAATCAAAAGATTGCCACCTTTTCAAGTCGAACTTGGCCATCTGCAGATGGCAAGGAAGACTGCCCAGTTAATGTCACAGTGACAAATCTGCAAGGAAGAATTATTGATTTTACACAAAGCATAAGCTTATAAATGCAAAATAAACCAAGGGAATACAATCCTTGATAATAACGAAGGTTCGTAGATTTCAAATTCATTAGATAAAAATGAACAGAATAAATTTCCAAAAAGAATTCTGAAGTACAAAATATGGCAGCAAAACAATCCAGTTTGAGTTAGTTAGTTGCAATTGAAATATAACAAAAGAAAATTGGTCTTCAATGAGCATATTAAATTGATGAACACAGCATTATTAAACACAAAAGATAAAAAAACAAGTGTGGTTGAGAAAATTAAATTGGAGGTACAGTAAGGTGATGGGAGGTGCAAAGTCCTGCAGCTCACTAACCCATAACCAAGCTAGCAATATAACCAGGTTATGGTAGTGGCTAAATGCAGGGACACATCGCTTACGTATTTGTCCTTGTCAGACAGTATGTGCAATGAACATGACAAGAATGTCAGTGTCATGTTTCTCGTATCAGTGCCCATGCAAACAAAGGAGGTGGTTTGAGTAAACCACTAAAACCTTTACCATTGTCCACACAGGACAAATGGCTCCTAGCAGGAGAGGTCATGCACCTTCCTACCTCAAGAGTTGACTAAGATGATGTAGCAAAAAATGATGTCATAACGGTCCTTTGCAAGAATCAGTAATGTGTAAGCAGGATGATCTGCAACAGCCACAACTGCTCAGAAACCCTTGACTATTACTGCATGACCACTGTCATGTAAAGATGTTATGTAAACCACTGTCATAGCCACCTTGCAGTAAACCACCTGGGCTCTGACAAACAATAATCTCACACCATGCAAAGTATTTTGGTTATGAATTACTTTATATCAAGATCATAATGAATATATGACCCGCAAACCAGTTACCTTTTCTTGCCAGAACCTTGACACCCACTCTTCAATTGATAAATAGATGCAAGGCGTTGTACCTACAGAGGTATACCAGAACTCAGAGCATATACGTCACACAAACAGGAATGAAAATGTATAACAAATAAATAAATGAAAATGGGCTATTAGGCTCATCAACTCTCACCTAGCTAACTTTGTCTGGGATGATAGTAAGTAAACATAAGCTGGGGTAGTGTTAGTATGATGGAAGAGTATGGTGGTTAGGGTATTCCCTAATTTGACAGAGTAAAACCATGCGTTTCCTAGGGTCCTGGATCAAACGATATCAGGCAGTAACAAGCTTTGGAAATGCTATGGATCATAAGTATAATCAATGTTTTTAATTTAAGGCGCTAGGGCCGAGAGCTTATCCATTCACAAGCGCAGCTAAAGTCACTTGCGCGGATAGAGGGAGCAGCCTGTCTAGCAGCACCAGCACCCCAACTCCATGGTGTCCATGGGAGGGAGCAGCAGCTGCTGGTAGACCATGGCATACGCAGCGGTTCAGCTGAGCAGGAAGCACACGAGCAAGATGTGTCTCTGTCGCCCCAGCGTGAGAGGCTTCGACTTTGGCAGCAGCGCGGCAGACACCGAAGGCTCCGTGCGCAAGTGAGGCAGGGATGGAGGCAAAGTCGCCGAGTGTCACGACAACCGCCAGGAGCCGCGCCGGCCAGACCATCGATCATGTGAAACCCTAGCCGTGCGAGACCTCCGCCGATGCCTGTCTCACGGCGGCGAACTTTGCCCAGGCTGGGAGGAAAACTCTTGAGGCTTATTGTTGCCTTTTAGT
This sequence comes from Hyparrhenia diplandra, assembly GCA_015847255.1. NCBI lineage: Eukaryota > Viridiplantae > Streptophyta > Magnoliopsida > Poales > Poaceae > Hyparrhenia > Hyparrhenia diplandra. The sequence continues at coordinate 61,432 of JADLZK010008742.1, forward strand.
GTGGACGTCTTTTCTTTTTTGGCATTTAATCCACTCAGATTAAACCAGTGTGAGAAAGTAGAGGCAAACGGCAGCTACATTCTAAAATCACAAGGGCAAAAACTTGAAGTTAAAAATGTGAGGGTAATCACCATTGAGGTCTGGAGTAAGGGCAGAAACACCAAATTCCCTTAGTTTCATTTAAACCCATCCCACAAAAGCAAAGATCAAAGCCAGATCCCCTGTTTTAAAGGCGGCAGGCATCCAGGCGAGTGCTGGGTACGCCTGGACGCCTAGGCAGCACCTAGGCGACGCCTAGGCGACAAGGCGCCCTGTTTTCCAAAGCGGCGGGGGTGCGCCTGGGACGCCGCCTAGGCGACGCCTTTAAAACAGGGGCCAGATCTTTTCGATTAGCCACTCTTTCTGTGCTGGCCCAACCCAGCTCCCTGTGCGCCCCCATCCACTTGCTCTCAGCCTAAGTCTCCATGTGGGGACAGACAGCATGCTCCACAAGAATTCTTGAATGATGGACTAACATTCATACCTGAGAACAATCTCGAGAGTGCATTGGATGAAAACATAACATATCAACCTTATCCACAACCATTTTCCTCAATTTCTGCCAACAAGAAAAGCATGATACACATCAAAAAAGTTTTTATGAATTATAAGAAAACGAACAGCTAAGAGTATATATCGTTAAAACAGACAGAGGTGACCATTAACCACTTTCATCAAATAAAATGCCAAAAGAAAACAAATGCTAATATGGGCTGAATCCAAACAACTGAGGCAACATCAATAACATAAAAAATCACACTTACATAATTTCTTCGCAACACAAATAATTAAAAAAAAAGACTAAAAAAAAAAAAAAAAAATGTAAATGCAAAGTACAAAACAAAAAGTGAACAATTGATAAAATAAAAAAAGGATTAAATCAAAATCTTAAGATTCAGTAGTGCTATTATTATTATTGTTTTCCCAGCATTTAGTAAAGAAATGCCCCCATCTTTGGACCAAGCTCAGTTCAAGTAAAGCAGTGACTCACAGTATTAATTTGCACTAGGTCAACTCCTCTGCTTAGCATTCGTTGTTGACGCTTCTTTGCAATGAGTTCCTTCCTATGCTGCTTCTTTTTCACCTTAATCACATAATAAGCTATGTTTACAACCTCAACAAAGAGAGAATGCAAACTAAAATGAAAAAAAAAAAAGTAACTCACTAGGAGACATATTAGTATAACTATAATGGTACAGAAAACAATGACGCGGCAATTTTATGAAACAATAAATCATCTCTAAGGAATCAGAAAAGGAAGTGTGAAGATCCTCATGGCAAATGGCACCGTTTGGTTTCAATGCTAGCTCTGCCTAACCTCGCATGGACAGGCGGGCCTTGCCTAACCTCGCTTAGATAGCAAGCCTTGTGTTTCCCATGGTGGCGGTTGATTCCACTTGCTTGCTTCAGCAAGGAAAATTTTGCTTGGTTGGGCCACAGGGCAACACAGCAACGAAATGTGTATTTTTCTTTGACTTTTGGATGAGCAAGGCCATGCAAGGCTCCCTTAAGTCTTAACTTTAATAAGAACTTTTCAATCCATTGCATCTACATATGAATCAATAAATCACAAAGTGAAAAGCTCAGCTAATTTATTCTATCTACGGGCATACTAGAATCACTATTGATAACCAATGTTCCACACTTTGGTAAAGCGAATTCAGATGGTCTTCCATAACTTCTCCAAAAAAAAAAAAAAAAAAAAACAGCAAGAAGAATTGTGTTCGTTGTGTTCCTTCTAAAACAATAAATCTCTCCATCTATAGCAATATCAAACTGCAAATGTCGTCACTCTTCAACCCTGAGAAGCAAGTTACCAACCGATGATAGTTTTATGATATTTGTAAGATCCTAACTTTGAATTGACTGGGTACTAATATACTCTTATTGTCCAGTACACTGTGTATATAAATGCAAGCACAATGCATCTAGGAAGGTTTCTATCAGGTTAGCACATTATGCAAGAGAGACATCTAGATTTTCGTTTTCCAAAATTTAACAGCTTAACACAGAAAGCAAAAAGGAAAACACAGAGCAAGAAATGGAGAACCTAATACCTGGCCTGCTCTGATACTTTTTGCTCTTCCTACCCTCGTTAGGCCAGGACCGTGAGAGCTGAGAGGATGATGATCCTGTCTTTGATCCCTTCCTTGACCTGTTAGGCATCCTGACATCCTTCACCGTGAACATATCCTCCAAGCCCATCACTTTCGTGCTTGGCAAATCCCCGTTACAAACTATTCCTTTTCCCTTCCGCTGCTCAACTGAGTTCGACCTCTTCATGCCATACTGCTCGGATGCAGTCATTATTGCGTAACCCTCAAGCTGTTCCTTCCCATTCTTCAGAACCCCATCATTATCATCATCGTCATCGGTACACATCTGCTCTGCATCACCCAAATTCATACCAGTGATCCACTTACTGCTCAACAGCTCGTCACTCCCACTGATCCCTCCATGTAATCAGCAACAACCTCATCGTCAACTGAAGAAGAATACCCAATGCTCAAATCTTCATCTGATTCCGACCCTGATGACTCACCGGCAGACACCGAATCTCTCTCCTCGCCTTCACTACTTTCCTCATCACTGTCGCTATCATCATTCTCAAATCTCTCCCCGTCAACTGATTTGGATTCTGAATCCTCATCAGAGCTGCTCATCCGATCCGATTCTGGCGATGAGATGTCCTCCGTGTAGATCCTGACTCCCCCAATCAACAAAAATCCCGGATTGGGCTTCACCTTCTGCTTCTGTTTCTGCTTGGGCGTGTTGACTTCCTCCGGCAGTTCGTTCGATTTGAGCTCCTCGTGACCTCCATCCCAGAATCCTAGCCCGACATGCAGCCCTCTATCAGCGGCCTCCTCCTCGTCCGCGCTCAGCCCAAGCCCGATCTCACCGAGCACGTCGGGGCCGTACGAGTACAAGACGGAAGCGGGTGGGTCGGCGCAGGGGCGGTGTCGATGGTCACCTCCAGTGCCTGCTCCGAAGAAGCGGAGCAGGGGCGGAGGGAGGGATAGCTGAAGGGGACGGCGTGGGATGACTGGCCATCGGAGCAGCCGCCGCCGCGCCGGGCGCCCCGCCCACGGCCGCGGCCGCCCGAGGTGGGGGAGGAGAAGGCGGCGGCGACAGAGGTGGGAGAGACGAAAGACGGGAGCTCGGGGACCGGGCGACGACGGCCTGCGCCGGCGCTGCGGTGGGGTCCACCGGCGGTGGGGTTTCGTGCGTGTCGGCGCTTGCCGCCGGCCATTGGTTGGGTGGCTAGGGTTGCGATGCGATCTGCTCTAAATTCGAGCGTCGGGGCTGGTGTGACGTGACCGACGCGAGCGGTTTATCGCATTTGTAGCGCGAGGCGCAGATGGGGTAGGGAGCCCAGGTCCGTAGGATTCGTAGCGGCCACGCCTTTTTTTTTTTCTTTAATTTAAAAAAACGTGTGTTGTTAAGTAGGTGTTGGACTGCTCGGCTCCAACGCTTAACGATGAATGAGGAGGCGCGCATTTGCGCGCCGGTCCTTATGTTGAAGGAATTGGGGAAAATGAGATCATAATTAGTTTTGTGACCAATACAGGGATTGAAGAGTCAATGTAATTTGACAGGAATGGTTATAAATTATAATTTAAAAGTTTCATACCGAAGCACACAAACCAACCGTTTCATGACAAATTAATTGAAGGAACAACTCCTCAATTTTTTATGCTCATGCTTTAATTCTTCAAATATTACAACACTAGTATAATGCCCGTGCTAACGCTACGGCTTTATCTTAGTTAATGTACGTAAAAACAGCCATTTTATCATATCTTAACTTTACACAACAGTATTAAAGCATTTATACAACCCAGGAAACACTTTTGCATAAGGCATAGTAAAGTTATTTGCCATATTAACCATCTAAGTTTTAGTCAACCAAAGTCCTGAATCACGTCGTATAGATCTCCAGGGAAGCTGACAAAACATTCGTTTGCATGACTCGTCATGTTCAATTTGATATGGATGTGCAGTTAATATTAGGAGCTTCAAATTGGCAGCTGAAATTAAAGTGAAAAAATGATAGACAAGTTCAATTTGGCAAATTCCTGAAATTAAAGTGAAAAAAATGATAGACAAGGCATATTAACACTCCAGTTCTTGGAGACACATTTCAGAGAGAATTAAAGCAGAGGCTCCTCAATAGCTTTCTTTGATAACTCTTATGACTGAAGAAATGTATGTACAATCAAAACTAAGAAGAAATGTATGTACAATCAAAATTAAAAATTGTCTTATGACTGAAGAACACTTGCTTTGCTCCGTCAATATCCAATTTCCTTGCTTCCAACATGACTTCAAAACCAAGCAGAAAGGATATTCACTTAGCACTCTTCAAAATCTGATCTACAATGTCGACAACTTGTGGTAGAGAACACACCCAACATAAACAAAATGACGGAGCTTATATTTTAAAAACCAAGCAGAAAGGATATTGGGTGTGCGCCTTGTGCCACACGTAGCATTTTGGAGTTTGGTGTAGGAACTACTCAAATAACCTGTATAACATAAGAAGTGTAGGAAAGCTGGTGACACCAAGAGAATTTTGTACTATTGAACTTAACCTATAAAGCTTTTGCCACACTTCAGAATGATCAGAATGAAAATTTTAAGTCATCACATTAATTGGCATTCAGGCAGCAACATTCAATGCCCAGTTCTTGGTAACTCAGAGATACCTCAAAACATATGCAAATAATTTAAAATGCCCAGTTCTTGGCATTTCAAATTTAAAATTAATTTATAGGCAAGTAATTGCAGTCCCACTCAGAGATACCTCAAAACATATGCAAATTAGACCACAACATTATTTTTACTGCCCTGCCTAGCCCAATGTTTAACAACATAATAAAACATAAGCATTGGTAACCACGACTGCATTGGATTTGTGAAGATTCAGAGATGGACTCTTGACATTCCATGGCAATCTAACCGCGACTATTGTGTCAAAAAAAAAAAAAAAAAAAACCGAGACTCCACCACAAAAGCTCAGCTGACTCAATGAGATTAAGGCAAAGGGAGGAAAAAAAATCATCATCCCACTAATAAGAAACGATGGGGAATTTCAGGAATTGAGTAGTAACTAAACTTATAGGATTTCATAATCATGTACTTATCTTTGGCAAAATCATCACATATTCACATCGTCAAATCATCATGTATAAATACCATGGGTGCTCGCACATAAAAAAATCGTTCCGATCCTGGCAGACATGACAGTGGGTAGCATCTCATGCAGCTACACATGACGGTATCATTCTAAGTGATTGGAATTAATCCTGTCAATCTGAAACACAATTTCAGAAATATCGAAATCCATGCCAAAGAAAGTTAAAATAGATATATATGGTTTTAAAAAAAGTTACATCTGTACCAACTACTTTGCACTTGATATCCATGATTGCTTGCCGAAATAGAAAGAGCTTCAACTCAGCACCTGAATTTGTGAAATTAAAGTTCAATGCTAAAACTGATAACAATTACAACCGAAAAGGAAATCCGGGACAGTAGATGTTTATTCATTATAAGAGTTGTAAGTAGAGGGCTACATATAATCTGTTTGGATCATATGTCGAAGCTAAACAATATGAAAACATTGAAGTTCACTTGGGATAATTCAATTTTCTGTAACTGGGTGAGTTAGAAAAAAAAAAAAAACTGTCCACAATGCAAAAATTTTATGATATCTAGAACCGAGTAGCACTCACCTGTAGGGGAAATAAGAGTTTATTGAATGAAGAATAGTAAAGAATCAATAGGCTTTAGCAATTGACAGGTTAAAAGATTTTGTTTGCCCATCCGCATCACTAATATAACCAAAACGCTAGTAACTCAGTATATACCCCCTGAAAGACCATCGTGAGCATGACTGCTGAACACAATGCTTCTGCCGCCTATGCTTTTGATTAAAAAAAGAGATCACAGATCAAAGACAATAAATGAAATTAGTGGATCCGAAACCAATTTGGGGATCAAAGATAATTTAGGAATTCAAGCAGGATGCAAATCAATTACAAATGAAAACCACATCTGAGAATGAAGATCGGATGGAAAATACCTCTGGGATGGCACCGTCGATTGGAGTTCTGAGGAAACGACCTCGTAGATCTAGCTGTCACATCATATTGTCGGAGATTTGGCCTCCAGGCCCGGCCGCTCATCCGATGCCACCCTCGCACGACCGCGCGCAGCGTGCCAAGCACGCGGCCTAGCGGTGAACACCCGGCAGGTCAGGTTTGGCCGTTTGGCTTGGCGAATGGCGGAGTCTGGCCGCCGGAGTCGTCATCAGATAAATAACGCGTACCTGCTGCGGCGTCTGGCCGCCGGAGTCGTCGCGGTCGTCGTCCTGGAAGCCCCCGGAGTCGTCGTGGTCGTCGTCCTGGAAGCCCCCGGAGTCGTCGTGGTCGTCGTCCTGGAAGCCCCAGGTCGCAAGACCACTGTCCTTCCTCCTCGCCGCCGTCGTCGAGCGTAACGTCGGACTCCTCGCCGTCGTGCTCCCGGCAAGGACGGTTTCAGATCGCGGCCGTCGTGCTCGTGGCGAGTCAGCGGGCAGTCCGCCGTCGATCTCGTGGCGAGTCGCGGGCAGTCGGTCGTCGCTCTCGTGGCGTGCCCGGGCAGTCCGCCGTGTATCCCGTACGGTTTCCCGTCGTGGAGAATAGATGAGGGAGCCGCGTATTTTTTTAACCCGGTGTTCGATGTGCGATGAGGGAGCCGCGAATTTGTTTTTCCCGGTGTTCGATGTGCGCTGGTTCGAACCCTGTTCGCTAGTAGCCGCGATGCCGCGCGCGGTGAGTTAGATGTCCGACCTTGCATCAAACTTTTGATACTAGCGCTCCAATCGTTTGACGCACTTCTATGGATGGGTCGATTTCGTGAGCCCTTAACTGGGACATTATAGTAGAGATCAGTGAGAGGCGAGGGAACAAAGCATTAGCCATTTAGCTTTCCTCACCTGGAAGGTATTGAAATTAAGGTTTTCAAAGTGGCTGCCCACCAGCTCATTATATGACAGTGTCAGATTGCAACTGAAAAAAAAATAGCAAGTGTGTTCTGTTCTTTCAGTTTAGGCTCTCAAAACCACCAAGTAACATGATTGTACAGGAAACACCAACTAAAAAGCAACATGAAATTTGACCCACATGCAAAAAAAAAAAAAAAAAAATACAAGGTCAAACTGTATAAATTGGAACCCAATTCCAACTTTGTTGACTGTGCACAAATATATACAGGCTGACTGCACAAATAAGACAAGGTATTCTGCTAACGGATCATAGCTGTAGTTATATATATATATACAGGGTAATTGTGCACAAATATTGGTGTCTACATTAAATTTTGTATCCTAGAAGGTAACAATCTATTAGTGCTCCCCAAGCCAGGAGACAAATATTTGATGGCAGAAACAAGGTAATCTGATTTTGCTACCAACTTTGATTAGGGAATGGGTAAACCTTTTCTCACTGTCCCCCTCTTTTTCTCATTGTCCCTCTCCCGAACAACCTCGAATCTTCAAAACCAGGGAAAAATAACATAGTTGACATACTCCAAATATGGACTTCCTTGATTTACTTTTGAAGGGCAGAAAAGGCACTCACCATTATCTTATTATCTACAAATTCCTGCAGTACCAATACGCAAATTAAGTGAAATCATTTTGATAACATGTAGATAAGATGAGCTATACACTACCAAAAGAAATTGGCAATAAGGCTACACTGACTACTAAATATTGAAAAATGTTGACTCATAATCATGTTTGTTATGTACTTCACTATTTCTCGATGTAATGAACCGAAATAATCAAGCATAAAATAAGGTTTTCCTTTATATTGCCCAAGCATTGTCATAACTACAAGAGGCATTTAGCTGTCAATGGTTTCAGCACTGTCAAAGCAAATATGAAATGGAATGGCTGCAGTGGAAAAAGGGTACCTAGTAAATTGTGAGAAAGATCCAGAACTGCTAGTGTTTTATGAGATCTTTGGGGCATCAAGAAAGGGGGGAATTGACATATCCTGCTCGCCGCAACCAGAAACAATAATTTCATCTTCAGATATGTGTCGGAAAATAGAAGGAACATATTTGGCATTAGCCTTTTAAATAGAGCTGCCTTTTGACACTATCATTCATATACGACACCAGCAATGCATATCTAGAAAAAAAATCAAAGTCCTCACAGTTTTGCATACCATTTGTTGACTTAATTGCACTTTTTTTGTTGTCCACATTATACATTTATAATCAGCAATCGTCGATCGGGAAAACTGGCTGGCCGGCAATGCGTAATGCCTCATGGCTCACTGGAAAAGAAGAACCACGATTAGTGGAGAAAGTAGAAGCACGCAACAGTCTAATCTCTAAACCTAAAAACCATGATTAGTGGACAAGGTTAGCAGCACGCAGCAGGCTAATCTCTGAACCTTAGGCATTATACAAATGTAGTCTTAAAGGTCCTGAAACTGTATTACTTTGTACATGCATATGAAGAGAACATTTGAAAGTTTTAAAAGATTCCTAACCATCGGAGCAATTTATAATCGTTCGCTTTATTTCATGTTCTGGATCAAAGGTAAATCTTTGGAGGCTCACTGAACGGTGCAGAACTTAAAAAAAAACTCATGTTCCTATAATCATAGTGACCTGTAAATTTGGATAGAATCATGAAAAAAAACTTGGGAATGGAAGACCATTTTAGATGAGTCCGGCCAATAAGTCTGAGTCTAGGACTAAGAAGGAAAGGCTGCAGATAAAAGATTTCATGAATACATAAGCATATGCATTTGCCCCTGCTGTATCTTGAATCAACTTTTTTTTTTTGGTCTGAACAACATAACCCCCATGATAACAGTTAAACGTAAAATGTTAGGAATGCTATTATAGTAAATTAAAATTTCATTGGCATTTGTCTGAACGCTACAAAAAAAAAGACACACTTTAGTCAGGACAACAATTAGTGTCAGTTCACCATATATTGAGGAAGAGTAACCCTACAAATTCTCACTATACAACACATAAATGGCATTTCCTCTCACCGAACTATAAATCCATATCGATGTCACTAAAATTTTGAGACAATATTGCACCTTCCACAAAAGGTGGACATTTTTTTTGGAAACAGTCCTTCTATACATATAAATGTTATATTACAGTAGAGGAAACCAAACAGTCCTTATCATAAGGATGGAGGCACTCCTCTGCTTTGCTATCTCGGATTAAAGAGTATGGATAAAGACTGAAGTACTTATCTGTACCTCACACGATGAAGATGCTCAGGGACTTGTACCAAAGGGTTAAAATATCTAGGATTCTGAGAACAAATCAGAGCTGCTGCAACAAAGCTTTTCATATCTGACTATGAGTGGGAAGCCCAAATTATTTTGTCAAACCTGTGGCAAGATCATGTAGTTAATATGGAAGGTATATCAAGGGAAACAATTTAAATTTATTTTCATCAGCTCCAACAAACTTCTAAGAGGCACACAAAAAGCAGAAACTTGAAGTAACTTAGCAAAAGCACATTCTAGTTCATAAGTCTGTCGAAATTGTGATCATTCAAGCTAAACCAAAATGTTTCACCTGCTGTAGTGTACACAGGACCACTTTTACTACTTGCAGCTAATAAATTGTACAGAAGGCATAATTCAGAGTTTCAGACTGTACATGCCAATTCAGAGAACAAGGAATGTAGTTTTCAACTACTGAAACTGAAACTATGGGATAAATTTCCTAAATTTTTTTGTTATATTTCCGTAACCTATAGAAAAGATTACCACCAATACTCTGGCTTGTGATTCTATTGCTACATTTTCCTACTTTTGTGGGAAAGAAACAGTTAATGCGATCTTATAAACCAGGAAGCAAAGAAGCCTATTGCTATGTCACATAAACCTCCAGTATGGTTCTAGACACATCAGCCTATCCACCCTGTAACCTACTCTCTGCATTCCAAACTTTAAGGCATCGTAGCTTTTTTAGATACACAACTTCGCGTCATCTAACGTCTTCTCAATTGAATGACTGTTAGCTGTCTCTGATGTTAATTTCGTGTCACAAAAAATTTGAAATAGTTAATTAGTTTCTATGACATGAATTCTGAGGCAATGCCTTTTTGTTTTTAATATTCCTTGCCAACGATGAGAAGACAATCTTACCAATTGCTTCATGAAAAACAGTTTGAGGTCTGCAGACATTTCACACCACAAATGAGTCCCTAATTAGTCAACTATCCTGACCATTCTGGATGAAGTCATAGACAAACAAAAGAGTGTATGTGGCATTCTCTATAGGAAAATGAATCAAATAGACTGTTCCACTACTTAATAGAAAAAATTTACCAATCAAATGTAAGTTGAGGAAGGAATAGTAATCACCATATCTTTTAGGTTGACATGAATTTCTCTATAGCATATAGCCCAAACAAACTGTGAAATCATGTACATGAACTTTAGGGATTCTTCCTTTCCAGATGCGCATCAGTTAATAGACAAAATAAGAATACAATGAATTATAGGTTGATTCAGTGAAGTTTGGCAGATGCCTAAGTATGTCCCTCAGTGAAGGTGGTTAAAAAAAATGGAAGCGAAGCAAATTGACCTAAAAAGCAACTGTCAATATTTGCAAAATATGGTCAAGTACCTAGAAATGGATTATCCTATCTCCCTCAAGCTATTTTCTCTGTTGGGATTGCTGCAGGCTGACCTGGATCAGCATATAGTTGAGGCCAGTACGAAAATTAGATTCTAACAACAGCAGTGTGAATAGGCAATATCCCTTACTGCTAAAACAATTAGGATAAAGAAGAAGCAAAGACACTAAAGAGTATCGGTAGCATCAATGGTGGAGGCTAAACAAACCAGGAATACAGAAAAGTCCATGCTTCGTAGGTACATGGAAATTAAAACTTGGTGGATGGAGTATTCATGCACCATTTATAACTTTTTTTACCATCTATTAGTCACATACTGCTGATGCGGCATGAATCTGGAATATATAATTTTAGTTGTAGGGAAACAATTATGGACTGTAAGATTGTTGGCTAGTATATGCTATATTCTTACACAAAAATAATAGAAAAACAAAATAACAGAGTAGATATGTCACTGCTGGTAAAGTAAGCAGGAATTTATGAAGCACAACTCAGGCACTTACTAACCACACGATTAGCATTTTAAAAGCTTGGTGCTGACCTCTGGGATACCGGAGGCAGACTGTTTGGTGTATGGCCCAAATTGCAGTTCGAATTTAGGGCCATCTACGCATCAATTTGAATCTCGTATTATTCTATTGTAATCAAACAACTTAGTGACTTCCTTTTCTTTGGCAAAATATTATCTTGCTAAAAATGCCTGGCAGGCTAGCAAATGTCAGCCAGACATGGAGGATAACTACAGATAATCCGATGAACTATCAGAAAGCAAGGTTTTTAAAGTTCAATAGAAAAATGATATTGCAAAGATATGAAAAGGCAGCAAACTACTTGCAGTCATGCACCGAAAACTAAAATTGGACATTACATGTCCCTTTAGAACTGTCAGGAGCTTCCAATTGTTTCGGTATAACTGTAGTTGGAACCTCTTAAGAGCAACAGATTTACGCATCCCTAGGGTAGTAATCCATGCATCAGATAAGTACTTCTGGTGAAAAGGCCAAAAAAGAAGGGTTATTTTCTTGACAACAGAAGAAGGGTTATTGAGAAGTAACGAAGTAGAAAAGGCAATCTTAGCTACACAAATAATATGGTTGAAATTAAGGCTTTTGCCTAGCATTTTCTTAATTGAAATAGTAATACTTTCAGTTAACCAATAAGATAATAAAATGGGTAGCCACAGACTTCCATTTGGCAATGAACAGGTCAGTACATTCTAAAAGTAATGGACATGACATATTTTAGCATGCCAACAGATACTAATTGAGCAGATCCTACTGGTATTAGTTTTGTCTACAGCTCAAACATAGAAGGCATGTCACTGTCAAATCTTTCCTGGTTCTTTTTGCCTTTTCAACTGTGTTGCGTGTGTTGACACACAGCATGTAACCATCTACCGTAAAACATATTTGAAGGCACGCACACAGAAAAGCTTACCAAGCCAAGTCGAGATGATAATCTTGATAACAGCTCATGAGAGGAGGGCACCAATCCAAATAATGTGGGGGACGAACGGATCTCGGCATGGAGGCCCTGGACCTAGTCGTGGCTGCCAAACCACCGGGGAACAATAGGAAATACAATGAGATATTACTTTGTTATCCTATGAGAAATTAAGTTTTTTCGTTAAGGAAAAAAGATGAGACCGTTCAGTTAAATGGAAACTTAATTATAAATGCCTAAGCTTTAATAGAAGAGGATGTCGAATATGAAACATCAATACGCTAATAGCTTGGAGCTGATGCAGACATGCACAGGTACTTAAATAAGCAAGGCAGGGACATAAATAGTAAAGATGACAAATAGGTATTAGTACAAGACAATGATAGTATAAATGGTAGGTACCATGATTCCACACCGCTAAATGTACAGGACATGAGGACAATGATAGTACAATGCAGAAGTGTGGAGCATTGTTTTTTATTGGCGCGTGCAATGTACCTTAGTTTCCAAATGAAGTGAACTACTGACTGCCAGAGAAGCGTATAAGAGTGGAATGGACAAATTCAGAATTCAGCAGCTGTGTAACAGATTCAATTACAGGCAATGGCTCAGTGAAGGTTGTTGTTGACATATCTGAAAAGCCACAGAAAGTAATAATGTGAAAATCCTTGAGATATTTGTATGGTAATAGAAGCCGAGGACAGATTAGCAGACATATCCGGGAAGAACAACATTCCATTTAATGCAGACTTACCAAGGATTCTTGTTTTTGGAGACACAAACCATCCTATTCTGGAGTGTGTGGATCTCTGAACTCTACACCTGACTATGTACAACAAAGGATGAGTCTCTAAGTCTACTGGGATTTAACAAAAGGAGTCATTATAAATTTATGGTAGCACAATTGAATATAAATATGTATCCCTTGAAATAGTAGTGAGCAATCCATAGCTGGCTCGATCTTAAAATCATATCATATAATATAAATATTTGAGCTGTCTCAAATAGGGTAGCTATACCAATCTTTTAATCGAATAAGACTAAGTAACCCTGAAGCAACTTTAACATGGGCTGAAACATTAAGTGCGATATGTAAGGGTTGTATTACATTCAAATTTCTACAGGATGCACAAAAATATATTGAATGGAACCATTTACTTTCATAATTGAAATGGGGAAAGAGATCCCATGCATTACATTTGCTCGCTTGCTGGCTGCCTTGAATGTTATAATATAAAACAGATAATCCTCAATTAACATTTAAAAGATGCAACTGGAGAGGTTGTATGTAAGATGGATACAACTTACATGGGCAATGTGCTACTGCTGCACATACATAAAAGAGGAGGCGTCAATAGCCTCAAAACCCAGGAAGTCGGAACTAATGCCCCTTCCTCATAGTGACATGAAAATCAATAATAGTGGATCATCTGAATTGTTGATCTTCAACATAGAGAGGATCAGAGCACTTCGAGGTGTTGATCCAATATTTGTCACTTCGAAATCTCTAGCAAAAAAGAGATAGTTGCAAGCTTTTCATCAGTAGAATTACTTGACAGTAGACCTTAGCTTTTCCAATGATATCTTGCACGTCAAGCATAAAACTTATATCAGAATTGAAGAACAAGGGTAAGACATTGAGCAGTCCCTAAAAACTATTCCCTAAATTTGTATCGGTTGTATTGTTTCCTCTGGGCTTTTTCCCCTATAATCTTTCTATCCAACCTAAATCCCTAAATCAATGTCTGTTACAATAAAAATGTCTAATACCAATCCAACAATGCAGGAGCATGCAACACAGTAAAAGCCATTCCTTGAATATGTTTGAGGCCTTCATAAAGCATGGCTATCCCAGGAAACCACATCAAGTAGATAACGAAAGCAACCTCAGTGTCATATAATTGTCATATATAAGATTATCAAAAATCATGCTAGCATAAAGAATCACTCGTCCATGCTGTACATTAAATTAAAGAACACTTGCTACCTAAATTTAAATCGTCTAATACTAAACACGTCTAAAAAAACACCTCCAAATGTATGATTGCATTCCTTACCCAATGATGATAACCTCCAAATCCACCATAATCTCCCAGCAATCTTCAACATCCATCTAGAGCACGAAGCTCCGCAACCGTGAGCAACCTCCACGAGCACGGAAAGGGAGAGGGTGAGAGAGAGAAGAGGAGTGTATAGGCACCTAGGGTTTCCTGTAGCAAAACAAGGAAGACCCCAGAGCAGCACAAAGAAAAGAGGAGGGCACGCCGGGGAGTGCGAGGAGGAGGAGGGCGGTGGGGAGGAGGGGGAGGAGGAGGGACGGCCGCGGCGGCGGCGGCAGCTGCGCCCGCTGCTCGCGCCGCCTGGGCACGTCGGGGCCCTAGGGTTTCCCCTGTAGCCGGACACAGCACGGGGGGGGGAGAGGAGGCTGGCCGGGGGAAGGGGAGGAGGGCGGCGCTAGGAGGAGGAGCAGGACGGCGGGAGGAGGGCGCCGCCGCGGGGCGCCCACGCCGAGAGGAGGGGCGCTGGAGAGGGAGAGGAGAGAACGGGAGGAGGACGGGGGGGAAGAGGTGGAGGCGTTTTTTTTTTTTGCTGAGTGGGAGGGGCTGTATATATTCGGTGGGGAGCGGCGGGGTTTTTTTTGAAAAAGGTAAAGGCGGGCGGGTAAATGAAAAACGACCGCGAAATCGGAATTTTTCCTTCTTCGGTGTAGGAGGTCGGATAATACGGGGGGTAAAAGGTAAAAAGGTAAAGCGAAGTTATCAATTCTATCGGGAGTTTTATGGATCGCGACGCAATTTGTTCAAAAGGTAAGGGCTTTTTTGCAAAATTCCGCCAGCCAGTAAAATTTTTTGGAACGACGTGGAGGGTGAATCCGAGGAGAAACTCGTAGGAGATTAGAGGTTTTCAATAGCGTCAAAGGCAAGAAGAAGCTCGGTTTGCGTCTCATGTAGCTTGGAACCTGCAAGACGCCAATGCGGAAGGCTCTTGCTATTGTGAGCTGAGGTATGGGTGGACTTCCAACTCCTTCGAGTGAAAGCACGCAATATATGGAGTCGGCGGTGAGATAAGACTTGTAACAAATGATGCCAACACGTTGTATATGTAATCTCATGTTTGGCTTTGACAATTGATGACACCGTGTTATGTTAATCATCTACTCTAAGTGTGCTTAAGAGATAGAGATAGCATGAGTGATGAGGAGCTACATGATCATGGACATGGACGTTGATGAGGGACATGATGGATCATCGAGCTCATGTGTTGTGGAGGAAAGGAACCCGGAGATCAAGACAAAGGTATGACTTGATAGGGTTTTGTTTTCGGTGATCAAGACACTAAGAGAGTGTGATCAAACTTAGGATAGACAACCGACTATCAAGAGGGAAAATCATCGGCTAATTCGAATTGGAAGTGCCTCTAGATTCATCCCGACTTGCATGTGCATTTAGAATCGAGCACTAACCAAGACTTGGAAGCACTTGTCAAAC
>JADLZK010008743.1:0-85122 GCA_015847255.1 Hyparrhenia diplandra
AAAGCGATTTGAAGATTGACCACGCCGGGTTGAATTAGAGCCGATAGCGATTTGGGAGGAAGCAGAAAAGGAACCGATAGCTTCGCTGTTGAATGAAGAAGGACTGCGTAAAAACAAACAATAGAAATGCGAGCGAGGAATGGGTCATGACTTTTGGAGTCATTATATATTACTAGATAATTATATATTACTAGACAATATATTTTTACAAAACATAAATGTGCGGCGGGCGTCACACGCCTCCCGGCGCCACAAGGCTACGCCGGCCATCGCCTCTCGCCGCCGCCTAGGCCTCGGCCGCCGCCGCCGCCTGGCCCCGCCCGCCGGCCGCGATCCCGCCGCGGGCACGTACGCTCGAGCCCGCGGGCCTGGCCGCATCTAGCGTGTGATGTCGGCCATGGCTCCTCGGACCTTGAAGTTAAGGCGTAGGAAGTCACTTTCTCCACCAACGCCATCTCCATCTAAGCGAGCCAACTTCTTTCTGGCATAGTGCCGTGACTTCTTCTCAAAGCCGGTGAGCGAGGGCGCCGTGAGGCGCCCCACGGTGAAGACAAGCTCCTTATTGGTGTAGACGCCAGCCATCTCTATCGATGAAGAAGAAGCTAGCCTGCCTGGGTTTATGGAAAGAGAGAGGCAAAATTAGCGCATGGAGATGGTACCAAATCGAAGCGTTGTTATATAGTAGCAAGCCATGGAAGCCCATTGTACCCATTCCTAAGATGCGGCGCCAAAAAAAGGCCGCCAACAAGACGCTTCATCCAATGGTCGCCGCGACGCCCTCGCCCCCCCAATGAAAGCTACGCGGCCACGCGCCATGCTTCCAATGGCCGCCTCGGCCGGGCACGGTGTTTCCCAACACTCAACTCAAATCCCCGGTTCCGATCCCCAACAAGCCAGTTTTGACCATTTTTCAAGAACGATGATCAAGTTTAGCATTGTTATTTTGAAAAAGCGAATGCATGTTTCACAATCGCTACCATTTGGCAAGATCAACCACACGCACCTTCTGGCTGCCGATGTAAGAGGGCGGTGAGAGGAGGGAGGGAGGGAGACGAGAGACTTCGGGCGAGTCTCGAGCGCGAAAATGACACACTACACTCACCGCTGTGAGCGACGCCCACAACAGCGCTGCTATTTATAGAATCAAACTTTGTACCCGCCCAAATGGATAGCCATCAATCGTCTTTTACCACACATACCGTAGCCGCCACGCTCACTTAGCGTGTTCATTCAGCGGCCCTGCAAGGCATATGCATGGCCGCCGCTTTGGAGAACCGCTGGGCAAGGTTGCAGCATTCACCGCTTGCTAGGAAAACCCGCATGCGAAGCGCTGTCTCGCGAATCGATGAGAAAAGGCGCCTGCGGGCACCACCAAGCAGCCGCCGACTCTGCCAGACGGGTCACTCAATGCCGCGAACATCGGCTGGTGGAAGCTACACCCGGCTAGTGGATGTGTAGATCACCGCTGCAGCGCCACACCCGCGCAAGTGATGTGTAGATCACCGCCGTGCAGATCTTTCTCGCTAGCTAGGTTCCACATCACCGCCGGTGACTTAGACCCGTGAGTGATTTCGGTACCCAACGGCCGCGACAAGCTTCAATCCCGGATCGGCTGGACCACCGCACTCTACCGTGCCGGGCGCGACGCCACGCCCTCCTCGCATAAACTCGGTAGCCTTCGACTAATCCATGCCATCTTGCCTGGGCTTTAAACGGCAAGGGGGACGCCGCGGTTTTAGTCATTCCGCCTCTGCTTCCACTGCTCTTGCACTCTCTGGTTCGCCCAGAAGCGTCCCTAACCCCCTCTCCCTCAAAAATACGTAGAGGGCTTAGTTTTGAATTTTAGTGTCATGGGTTTTGGATCTCAGGAAATTCCTTTTTCTCCTTATTTTCCCTTAGTTCTCGTCCCTCGTCTTCTTTGCTAGCAAAGATTTCTCCAGCCTCTCACATAGCATAGCGTGGCCTTTCTTTGGGAGAAAGCCCTCCACATACGTATATGCCTAGTCCAAGAAAAATGGTTTACGTAAAAAGTCGCCTAGAAGAGTCTTACCGATGAAGGAGAGAGACACCGGGCATGCAGCTTCGGGTGCTATGATTCTGTTCGAACTCCGACTCATATTAAGAGTCCTGAAGTCCTTGTGCTTTGGGATGCTAGTGTTCAAACCAATATCCCAGCACATGGGCATAGTATCCGAATCATATGGTGCATCCATGGAAAAACAATGACCATTGACCTAGTTAATGTGATTTCATCCCGTCCAATGGTGGTCAAGTTTAAATGTAAGATGAAGCTCCCGTGAATCTCATCCTCCAACCTCCTCAATGAGTGCAGCACGTAGGCAGCCTCGCCACTTCTTCGATCCGAGGAGATGCTACAAGAGACTTATCGAGGTGGTTAAATTTTAATGTGTTTGTACACTTTGATTGTAGCATTGACTCATTCTCAGGAATTGGTCTTTGTTACCATATATTTAGTTCTATGTAAGGTCTTTGCTATGGAAATATATGCAACGTGAAGGTCTTTTGTTATGGAAATATATGCAATCAAATTTCTTATCCGTTGTATTTGCTTTTTGATATATGAATCTTGATTGTCTCTTCGATACCTTTGAGTTTCTATTTTTTACCCTTCATCGAACTAATAAAGACGGTTGCAATAAAGACGGTTAAGGCCAATGAAATATGTCTGCATATTGTGAGGAAAATTCAAAGATATATCCAAAAATCTAATGTGAATGAAATAAAGTTATATATGTAACAAAACAAAGAATGATAATGAATTTTATTCACATCCATATCCCCTTCTCGTAACGTATAACCAAAACCCCAAACTTTTATGCGAAGCATCTACTCAGAGCATAGTATGCGCTTAAAGATCGCAACAATGCATGCATGCAAACCGAAAGTGAAGTGACAACACCGTGAATTCACCGCCGGATACATACAAACAACCGGTAGTGATATTGTATTCACCGGTTCCATTCAAATAACCGGTGTTGTTATCACTACCGTGTATATCTTAATAACAGAGTGATGTACCGGCACCGATCAATCAAGAGAATCAATGCGCCCGCCGCATCCACACGAGCGCCCCGGCCACTCAGCACGAAATCCACTCAAATTTCTTTTCACTCTCTCTTCTCTCTTTCTAGAGATTTGTTCATGGCTCCGTGATATTACATTGGTATGATATTTTTTTCTTGTCTAGAATTCTATATAATATGCATATAAACAATACATATATATATACTATATATATTTATGAGCTTTGTCCTTTTTTTTTTTTTTTTTTTATCGTCACCGGTGGTGTCCTCCGCCTTGCCGCCACCACAAGAACCAGTTTCCACGCCGGGCGATGAGCCATTCGCCTCGGTGTGGACACACACACACACACAAGGCCATTCCCTTATCCAAATATATGATGTAATTTTTTCTAACATTTTTTATTTCTTATTTTACTATAACAAATACATGGACAATTAGTTTAACTTAACGCCATTTTTGTTGCATTTATATGTTTCACGACTTTATCCCCCAATACAATGGCTAGAAACAACACTTAGCTGGTTTTCTATCTCCGGTTTTGTGGAGACCACGATATCTAGAGCATCACACCCGTCATCAACTATATACGTGAAATAACTTTTTACATCCTTTCGAGGATTCCGTGACACAAACAGCCACCTAATCCACGAGAGGGGAAACGAGAGAACGACTGCAAAAACGCCGAGTACCATGCCGCTTCTTGTGCTTAGATTCTCTTCGACGTGTTTGCTTACATTGTGCCCGATTTTCGCACTTCAAGATATTTGCCTTGTTCTGGCCGATAATATCCTCCCATGGCAATATAGCGAATATGTTGGGAGTTACAACCATGATGATGTGGTAATA
Organism: Hyparrhenia diplandra; assembly: GCA_015847255.1. Lineage (NCBI taxonomy): Eukaryota > Viridiplantae > Streptophyta > Magnoliopsida > Poales > Poaceae > Hyparrhenia > Hyparrhenia diplandra. The sequence goes on from JADLZK010008743.1 coordinate 3,892, forward strand.
AATTAAATTCATCATTTTGGCAATGCATATTAGATAGATTCACATCATCCTCATTCATTTTGATTCAATTTTTTGCAGATTCTCGTCTCGCCTTCCACATCTTACTTATGCCGCATGTGGCCGGCCGCTGGGCAAGCTACGTAACGCCCGGTGACATTGGGACTTCCCACACCTTTTGGCCAAGCAACTACGTATGGGCCATTAATACCGCATAAGGTTTACTAACTTAGGCAATCGGGTCGCTCAAGAGGGTTATATCTATGGTCGAGCATTTTACATCCTTGCGAGGGACGAGAGAGTGCAATCATAAGGGCATTGACCTTCACGACTCAAGCGGATACTTAACTGCGTGACATCAATTACCCGATATTTCTACAATCCCATTTTTGTGCATGGATCACAAGCCGACCCAATAATGATCCCGACGACGATGATGATGATTAGTGTGTTTACTATGTTAATTATTTGTAAGGTTGTATGGTTACTTCCTAATTAATTTGTAATGTTCTTGTGGCCCATGTTGTCTCAAACTTTTTCTCTGAGCCTTTCACATGCAAATTGGGAAGCACCCACTAAGTTTGGAGATTTTTCTGAGTTGGTTTGGTACTTTTCCCAGCTTTATTTGAATTTCTCGCGCGACGCCACCTTGTAATTATAGTTTGAACCGAAGGCATCTACCTGAAAAGAGCGGGAATGTCAAGTAGACTTTTCCATTGTGGTCTCATGTGCCCTAGGAGGCAAATCACCGTGGAGGTTCAAGAAAATTTTATGTTTCCATGGTTTAATTAGCCTTCTTGTCGCCGCTTAGCTAGAAGAAAACCATAGTAATTAAAATATTTATCAGAAAAAACCTAAGAACTTGTGTGGGGTCATATTTTGGGTGTACATGGCTGGGAAAAAAATTCAAGCCATTTCCACCAAGGAGGATTACACATCCTTCACAGAGCAGGCACATGATCCCTACCATCGAACATGGACTATACAAAGGTAGTTCTTGTGCTCCATGTGGTTCATATGTTGGCCGGTGTTGTAGTGGTCTCAAACTTTTTCTCGAGCCTTTCACATGCAAATTGGGAAGCACCCACTAAGTTTGAGATTTTTTGGAGTTGGTTTGGTACTTTTCCCGCTTTATTTGAATTTCTCGCTGCGACGCCAACTTGTAATTATAGTTTGAACCGAAGGCATCTACCTAAAAGAACCGAATGCTGCTAGACTTTTCCACAGTGGTCTCATGTGCCCTTAGGAGGCAAATCACCGTGGAGGTCCAAGAAAAATTTTTGTGTTTCCACGGTTTAATTAGCCTTTTTGTCGCCGCTTAGCTAGAAGAAAATCATAGTAATTAAAATATTTATCGAAAAAACCTAAGAACTTTGTGTAAATATATATTTGGGTGTACATGGTGGGAAAAAAAAAATTCAAGCCATTTCCACCAAGGAGGATTACACATCCTTCATAAAGGTACATGATCATCCATGAAGTGGCAAGATTTTATTTCACCGCCGGTGCGTGTAATAACCGCAAATGGTAGGATTGGTGTGAAATTTTCCAAATCTATCTGAACCTCCCGCCATTTCTCTTCCCCACCGCGCCCAAAACCAGCCTTGCCTATATATATAGGTGAGTGGCTCGGAGCGAAATTTTGGCAAGCCATTTGAACACCGCGCCATTCTCGCTCCCCACCAGCCGAAAGAGTACTGCAGATTCGCCGACGGAGCACCACCAACTCCAACGCCGGCCGCTCCCGTCCCCCACGCTGCCCGGGCCGCTCGTCACAAGATCCCCGGCCGCTCCGCCCGCCAGAATCGAGGCTTGACGGATTCTCCCACGGCCCGCACTCCCTCCACTCCGACGCCCCCTAACGGCCGGCGGGGCGTGCCCCCTTCGGCCCCTTCCACGGTGAGAACTAATTATCCCTTTAGGTGTACGAAGTTTTTACCTATGAGAATGAGAACCACTCCGCCGCTGTCCTAGCCTCGTCGCCCGCTTGGTCTTCCTCCACGCCGACAGAGGACCGCCGCCACACCTCTCGCCGGGCCCACAGCCTCACACCGCCTTCCTCCTCTTCACCGCCCGACCCTGCATCGCCCCGCGACCTTGTCCCTCCTCAAATCCTCCAAGACAAGATAGGAGCGCACGAGGCGCATGAAAGCTTGGTGAGTGCACGGTCACTGCCCTTGAGGTGTTCGTTGAAATGCCCGCCTCGGTCACCGCAACCTCGTGCTCGAATTGTGATTGAAATTCATGAGTTAGTGTTGTTCGAAATCCAGTTTGGATATTTTTAAATATATGTCTCTGTGTTTACCGCATAACTTTTTATGAATAACGTAGCAATATCATCCTATTTTGGTGACATGTATAGGCAAGCATGGCGTGGTACGTAGTGTTTGTTGGTCGCGTCGGGATCTATCTAACCTGGGAAGATTTCTATGCTCAAGTCCAAGGCTACGCTAATAATTGTTACGTAAAATACAACATCGAAGGTGAAGTCGTCGCCGCCACAATGGTGCAAACTAGCCGGCCCCGAGATTGAAGAGAAGCCACCCCACATACTTATGAAGATTGCAGAATTGTCGCTAATTGGTTTTGGAAAGATGTCATGCCTTTATTTATGTGTATGACTCTATGGTCATTGGTCTTTTTATTTTAGAAGTTCATGTAGGCTTAGTTTCTAGAACATTAGGTGGATTTTGTTGTATGTAACCATTAAATCCTGTAATGCTTTGACGATATTAATGTATGATGATTTTTCGATTTAAAAAGCTGAATTTCACAAATAAATTCAAAAACTAAAAACAAAAATGTCGGGTGGCACGGGCCCGACAAAGTTGAATGAGCAACAAACCGTAGTGTAACTATACCAAACACTATCGGGTTTGAATTACTAACCGTCATAGACAACGTAAACATCACTGGGTTGGTGCATTAACCAACCGATAGTCTCCACTCTAATAACGCTGCCGGGTTGAGATCAGCCGACGTTGTTCACGCAAAGTTCATCGACTGGGTTCAAAGTAAGCCGCCATTGTTAGCTCTTCGATACACCGTCGCCTCGCCTAACCCGATAGTGTTACCCCCACGTTTTATCGGTTCAAAGCCCGACGCTGTCCCAATATCAACTCTGCCGGGCTGACTAAAACTGCATTGCTTGGATCAAAAATGCCGCCGGGTCGCGGAACACCCGACAAACACAAGATCGAAGGCGCTGCCGGTTCGATATCAAACCGCAGTCTCTCCTCGCATCACCGTGTTTTGACCCGTAGTGTTTCGAACCCCACATCACTGTCGCTATGGTTCGCCGGGTTCAGCCAAGCAAAGGGGAAAGGGGGTTGGAGTCCGACAGTGATGGACAATTCTAGAAGTGAGTGCGCTTGTGGCAGAGCAAGAAGATGCACTTGCTGTTGACGTCCAGGGGGCACCAGCAACTCCACACTATAGCCCAGTTCCACCGTGGTCGACGCAGACGGTGGTGGCGGCGTTGATGTGCTCTGTCTGTGTCTGTGTGGATGAGAAGGGACCCGCGGAAGTGGCAGTTGTAGGGGCCCGTAGATGCAGGCGTACTGGTGGTGGCGCTCTGGGTGAGGTGTGATTCTTCTCAGTGCAGCCGTCCTCCTTGTAAATGCAATCGACGGCATATAGGGCCAGGACATCCTCCAGAGCCTTACAACGAAAAAGCTTTTTGAAGCCACAACACCGATACAAGCACCGTCATAGACGGTGAAACCCAAAACCAACTACCACAACCGACTCAAGGAGATAAAAGAAAATTACATGGGGAAACGAGGGAGAGGAACACATGGTAAACAAAGACGACGGTAGGCATGCATGCACTATACAACCGAGTGCTAAACAAAGTCTAGGCAGAGGTCGAGGAGGCGGCCGCGCGGGCACGCTTGTTCATGGTGCAGCTGTGCTCTCAGCTTGTGCCTGATGGGCCTGCTCGATGCTGACCGTGACGTCGATGGTCTGGTCCGAGCTCCAATAATGGTTGCGTATTATAAAGTCGCCCCTTTCCTCGATGTATTCCTGCAAGTTTTCATCCAAGTTGCGCCTCCACTGCAAGGTAAAAGGCCCCGCCAAATGCCTTTGCCCTTGCCGAACGACCGATGCGATGCGGACTTCAATGCCGGCGTTCAGCGCGCCGTCGGCCGCGGGTTGTGGGCCAATGGTGAGCAGATCCAACCAGTGATCGCCCGATGGTCCGTCACTAGGGGCCGCCCTTTGGAGGAGCAAGACTACGCGCTTCGTGGTGGCTTCTAGAGAACCACCACCTTCTCACTGGAGTGCATTTTCACCGTGACCGACCCTGTTGAAGCAGATGCTCCCGGAGTAGTGCTTCTGGAGTAGGTGATCGTAGATGCAGGGACCCCGAAGCCGCAGCCGGGGAGAGGGCACTTGCAGGGCTCGTCGCACTCCCCGCACTTGTTCTTGTAGCAGAAGTGGCATGTGAGGTGGTTGCTCTTGCACTGCATGTGGTCAAGCTTAATTTTAGAGATACTGACGGACAGAGAGATGAGACGGTATGTAGATGGTGGTGCTTACCATGTACGCCGGCGTGTCAAGGTACTCTTGAGCAGTGATTGCAGCGCAACGGGGAATCTGAGAGCACGGTGAGCTTGTTGGCCATCTCTCTTCTTTTTTCTTTTTGGGGAGGAGGAAAAACAAGATGCTGATTAGCAGGGAGAAGAGAAGAAAGCGCCGATGGAAGTATGCTGCTGTGGGTGTGAGGGTATATATATAGGCCGGGCCGCTCAAGAACTCGGAGCGCGCTCGCGGCCTGCCGTTGCGTGGCTCCTGCCAGCGCGCGGCACCGCATTAACGCGCGGCTGGTAGCTTACCGGCGGCGTGTTTAATCCCCTTCGTAACTCGGCTCCGCGTGCAGTCCAAGAACCAGTAGTGTCCACCTCCCTCCGGCTCATGGCGTTCGTTCGTTGGCGGCCGCCGATAGAAACCACTGGTCCGCGCAACGGGCGACATGCACGGGGCTAGGGGACTCGCGGCTTCCCTTCGGCTGCCATTCCGCGCGGTGCTGCCGCATTAACCCCGCGGCGGCCCAGTGAGCTGTTAGTGCGCGTGAACCGCGGGAGGAACTCGCGGCTTGCCGGCCCGGTACCCGTTCGCCTGCCTTCCCCGCCGCATTGACCCGTGGTGGCTTCGTAACTCGCCCGCGAGTTTAATCCGCACTCCGCCATCGAGTATAATCCGGTCCCATCGTAACTCCCGCAATCCAGTTTAATCCGGCCATGGCTGCCTAGCTGCTCGTTGCTTCTTTCTAATGTCTGTTGAGTTAAAGGTTTTGAAAGTTTTTGAATGTTGGAAAAATTAAAAGGCACTTCATTTTTCACATATAATATTAAAAGTTTTGAAAGTGGGAAAAAATTAAAAGGAAAACAAATCATTTTTCATATATAATATTAAAGGTTTTGAATGTGGGAAAACTAAAAGGGAAAAAATAAAAGGACCGAACTGGGTTCGATGTGTAGTCAATTGCTCTAGCTCTGAGCTATGAAAACTGATTTGACTAATTTTGTTATATATAAAAGTTTATGAGTTTTGCTATATACTCTTCGCATCTAAAAAGCTTGACGTTTAGGACAAACAGGTTTGAACATTTAGAATATAAATCATCAATAATTTTTTTGTAGAGTTTACAAATGTGAAACCTATATGTAAATTTTGTTATGTTTATCTGTCTAATACTCTAACGTTGGTTGTGCTTTTTAAGATGCGTGTTGTGTTTTGTCTCGGTCCGCAAGGCTGATGGGTTCACAAATCACAACATGTAGACCCATTATTTGTCTCGGGTCCGCAAGGTTGACGGGTTCACAAATCACAACATAAGTGTAGACCCATTATTTTTAAAATCCCGCCCAACCATATCTTTTCATCTCCCACCGCGCCCACCCCTAATCTTCTACTCCTCGCACCCTCGGCGCCTGGCGCTCCGCCTAGCCTCCTCCATGCTTTTTTTTACGCCAGTGGCCGATGTAGTTATCTGGTTGTGCCGCGATGGACTGGAGCTATGTCGACCGCGCACGCTGCGGTGCCCCGCCGAACCACCCACCGAAACCACACGAGAGGCTTGCTTCAACTCTCACCCGTGTTGCTTCGTTGGCTATTGTGCATCCCCGTAAGGAGAGTCCATGTGGTGTCCTTCATTTGGTCATCGATTTTTTAGCCCGGGTGGCCCAGGTGCCGGGCAAAGTGGTTGTCGAAATCGTGCTGCCATGCGTGTGTATAGATGTCCAACGGGACAGCCCGGTGCCGCCCGCGGCCCGCTGGCCGGGGTCCGCCCGGTCCGATGTCGGTCGCTGCCGGGCCACGGGCTGGGCCGGGCCGTGCCTCCCACGGGCTCGGGCCACGCCCCGCCCATGACTCGGTCCGTGGCCATTTTACCGGGCCAGGTCGCTGCCGGGCCACGGCATTGGGCCGGCCCACAGCCCGGTGATGTCAAAGTACCTCCCTATATTCCAAAAATTCACGCTTCAATTCAAAGACAAAAATAGATAACAGATTCCGCTTGAGCCGCTCAAGAATCCAAGATCACAACTCACGCTTCAAAGACAAGATAAGCAATATAAACAAAAATGAGCTTGTGCAATGCCGCCTCATTAAAAACCTTTCTAGGTAAACCCACCCTTGTGGGAAAAACCCTAGAAAGGAAAAGAGTACAACAAGCTCATATTCATATATATAGTTCATAGATCACAGTCACGATTCACGCTTCTATTACAATAGCCATCATTTGGCGTGCAAGTGAAAAGAGCAAAAGAAAAGAGTATCCGCCCATCTCTTAGACTCTCGTTGTCACTCTCGATTTCCAACATCCAAGTTTGCCGCCAGAAAAGGAAAAAAGACCATCTCGCACATGACAAAAACCATCTTAGTTCATCAAATGATTCAAATGTGAAATGTTACATGACATAAGTTGGATTGTTACCTCCCTAGATGTCTTTTTGCGCTATCCAGCCCTCCTCTCGCCGGGTGCCGTTGTCGCCGATGACGCCAACCGATCCTCTCCGCCGCCGCCGCCGCCGCCGGTGCTTCGTGTTCAGGAGGAGGATCACCAAGCCAAAGATTCTTGAAGAGCTCTTCTAGGTCTTTGTCCACAACTGTATGTTGCGCCTTTCTTGTCGCTTGTCCCACTTTGATGCAAGTGAGCATCTCCACACGCTCAGGCAAAAGGTGACGCCGTCGTTCTTCAAGTATCCTACCTGTCAAGCTAAAACAAGATTCGGAGGACACAGTAGAAACAGGGATAGCCATGATATCTCGAGCCATAATAGACAATATAGATAGGTTTGTTTGTGATCACGCCACCAAAGAAGGATGTCAAAGTTAGGGTCACTTCATGCCACGTGGTCATCGCCCGTAAGCCGAAAAGCTCACTAACCAGATCCGATGTAGTAGCTGAAGTAGATGAGGAGAGTCAAAGATCCTTCCCCATATGTTACTAGCACCAAATAGAGGAATCAGGAGCCCTTGTCGTACCTGCGCAGCTGAACCATATTTCTCCCGGGTACTTGGAAAACAGCCCGGGTTAACTCATCTTTCACATCACCATAGCACAAAGTGTAATCGATGCGCTTGCCTTTACCAAGTAGTTCTAAGGCTATCTTGAATCCTTTCATCTTACCTCTAGGATCAAGAATGGTTGCAAATGAATAAAACATAGGAATTTTATCCTAATATTTAAGAAATTTCATTTATGTGTTTCTCAGAACTTTTTTTTTTACATATATGCATTCTTTAAATGGAGACGAATCCCCAAGTTTAATTCATTCACCCAACCGATGGTGCACAACGTAGTATTTCACCGACTTGAAATGAAGTGATTGGTCCCTTGGAGACTTGGAGTGAAGGTGGTTCCGCTGGGATTTTTTATATAAAATTTGACTTTTTTTAAAAAAAATCAAATCTGTCCCCGATTTTGAAAATATTTGTACGCCATATTTTTTTCGCGCCAGTGGCGCCCGGCGCCGATTTGCACTATGTCACGCCACATGCAATGGCGCGCGACGCGGGCGCCCACGCCGCACCCATGTTGACCGGTGCCGGCGTGGAGCCGCTGCGGCCCAGCTTTTTGTCGCGCCATTGCATGTGGCGCGACAAGCCCCTAATACGCCGCGCAGCCCAACCGGGCGCGTGATCGCCGCGCCATGGGATTACTCCAACCATTCAAAAATCTACGCCATTTTAGGCATGACCAAGGAAAGTAGAAACATGCAAAGAACTAAAAATCTCCATCCAAGCTTTGCTCTCTCGTAAGCCCAAGAGACGAGAGACTCCATAGTAGTAAAGGATGGTCTAAGACGAGGGAGATTTTTGAGACGATGGATAACAAAAAAAAGATGAAACAAAACAACAAAGGATAAACAACACGTATGGAACAAGCACACGACAAGCACAACGACAAACACACTATTTCGTTTTTTTTTCTCTGATTTTAGGCGTCCCCAAAGTATCACAATTTTTTTTTTTTTATTTATTTTTTATATTTTTCCTAGGACAAGGAACACAAAAGTTAGAACCATTGTGGCCTATAGAAATTCAACACGTTCTTCGAAAGCTGCAAAAACCTTAGCAATTTTTTTCTTTATTTTCCGAAATTTTTTTTTGGCAATTTTGACCAGTAAGGCAAACAGCGTCAAAGCGGGTTTGGGTCAGCCCCCCCCCAACGTAGGGCGTGACAGGCTCAACGCGCCAAGCCCCACCCGGCTCCACCAAGCACCGGTCAACTGGTCACTACTACAGAATTGTCCACACGCTGGCTCCAACCCCCCTTCACCGCCGAAAAACTGAACCGGCAGAACCCATAGCGGTAGTGATGGGGTTTGAAACACTACCGGGTCAAAACACCGGCGGTGATGCGAGGAGAGATCGCCGGTTTGATATCGAACCCGCAAGGTAATCGCCACCGAACACTATCGGGTGCCCTTTCCGACCGGCAACATTTTTGATCCAAGCAATGCGTGTTCGTAAGTCTACAGAGTTGATATTGGGGAGCACCGCCGGGCTTTAATGAACCGACAACCTGTAGGGATAACACTATCGGTTGATTGAGCCGACAGTGTATCGAAGAGCTAACAATGTCGGTTTACATTGAACCCGTCACGAATTTTACGTGAACACCGTTTACGATTTCAACCCGACAGCGCTATTAGAGTGGAGACTATCGTTGGTTAGTGCAACCGACGGTGATGTTTCGTCATCGATGACGGTTTGTAATTCAAACCGATAGTGTTTGGTGTAGTTATACTACCGGTTTGTATGTCATTCACTGTCGGGCCCATGCCACCCGGGCGCTTTAGTTTAAAAATTTTTATAATTTTTGAATTTTTTCCCCGAAAATCAGCTATTTTTAAACCCATAAAAGCATCATAGATACATTACATGGTTCAAAGGTTACATACAACTAACTCCACCTAATGTTCTACGAAATTAAACCTAGGACATCAACTTCCAAATAAGGAAAACAATGACAATAGCCATGACCGAAATCAAAACATCTTTCATAGGCCAAGTCACAATTCTCCTAATCTTCATATCTATGGAGAGAGGCTTCATCGATCTCCGGGGCTGTTTGATAGTGAAAGTTTTCACCATAGTAGGCCCCGAAAGCTTCAGCCTTCGCCTTGTATTTTTGTAACAATTACCGTGGTAGCCGTGAGACTTGAGCAGAGCAATCTTCCTGTGTTCGATAGATCCCCCGGCACTTGACCAACATGCACTACACACCACGCCATGGTTTGCCTATACATGCAGCCAAAATAGGATGTTAATGCTATGTCATTCGTAAATGTTGTACAATAAGATTTTGAACACCACGAAACTCATGAATTTCAACATCTATTTCATTTCAATCACACTTCGAGCATTAGAATGTTCCTCAATCATTGCTGTAAATGACCACAATGTTTAAATCTAATTTGTTCACCATAGACCAATTAAAAACTTTTGCTACTATATAAGGATCCGAAACTGCTTGAAAGCAAAATGTAAATAGAAAAAGGAAATAGCGTGTTGATTTATCAACACGGGCATTTCAACGAACAACTCAAAGGCATCGACCGACGACCACCGAAGCTTCGTGAGGTCCGTGCTCCTGCCTTGTCTCGCGGTGCGAGACGCAGCGCCCTAGAAGGAAGCAAGAGGGCGCTGGACGGGCGTTTCTTCCGCGGAATCAGCTCGAGGTCGCGCAGTACGGTGTCGGGCGATGACGGGACGGCGGAGGGCTGCCACGGGTGGTGTAGCGGCGTCTCGCCGTCGTGGGACGAAGAACAAGCGGGCGAGGCGAGGCGAGAACAACCGCGATCAGATCTCATTCTCATAGGCAAAATCTCGAGGAACTAAATGGCTAATTAGTTCTCACCGGGTGGGGCAGAGGTAGACGCCAGGCGGCGCTAGGGGACGTGGGAGAAGAAGAGAATGGAGTGGGGGCGCCGAGGGGGCGACTGACGACTGCGGCGTGTGTGGTGGTGGTGGTGCCGCCGGCGACGCCGGTGGGGAACGATTGGGGCGCCGGGGTTGAAATGACTGAGTCAAATGTCGCGCTCAGCCATTATATATCGTCGAGGCTGAAACGAATGGCCAGGTTCAAATGACTCGTGAAATTTTCACCGCGCGCCCATTTCTATAGTTAATCACCGCCGGCTTAGCAAAGAGCTCAGCAATGTTACATTATAGGTTCATCGCCGGTAAACGTCGGGTCCGAACCCGACAAAGGATCGGGACATCTGGCACCTCGCCGGGCAGCCACCACACTCACGGTGATAAGATCACACTGCGTTACCTACCACCGCCACGGGTGTGATAAAGATCACACCGCTGCCACCTACCACCGCGCCATTCCCACCCCTACCACCGCTTAAAAAACAGCCCACAAGCAGAGAGCCATGTATGGCGAACCGTGCGCCGGGGGCGACTTCTTCTGTTATTTGTCAATTCTCCTATCCACATAAATGGCCTCTATTTGGGGAGAAAGCTCCATATAAACATTTTACCATGGGTAGACAAAGGTATACAAGCAGTACTAGAAGGGTGTTTTTGAAGATTAAGCTACAACGTTGCTTACAGGGTGTGATGCTCGTGGTAACGCCATTGTTGCATGGACGCCTGAAGACGGAAAGGTGGGAGCCAAGTAGCATGCATTCTTGTGCCGTCGCCGGAGATGAGAGCCCCGGCTCCCCGCCGGGCCTTGCCGGCAAGGGAGAGACATTGGTTCTTCACAGAGGTCCCATCCGCCTTATTTAGATCAATAAGCATAACGTAGCATTGTAACCACCTCAAAAGTTGTGCTAGGGAAGGGTGTTTTTGAGGTGGTTATTTCTTTAATGTGTGTTTGTACACTTTGATTATTGTACCGTGTCAATTGTAATCAATTAATTGTAATGCTTTTGTGAAGTATGTAATCCTAGTTCAACCTGTAATTATCGGGTCATCGCAGAAATTCAATTTAATTGAAAAAATACCAAACCTTGTCCGAAAAAAATCTCAAACATCGCGGGTTCCTTCACACGTGGCATGTGCACGCCTAAGAAAAAAAAGTTGGAGGTCGAGACCAACACCGAACCAAGATGACCCAAAGATAGCTTTATGGATGTAATTGTCTTACCATGCTCCCATGAAAGGTCATGTACCTTTGTGAAGCATGTCTACTCCCACAATGTAGAAATGTCTTGAATTTTTTTTACAACCTTGTGCACCCAAATTATGCCCCCACACAAGATCTTAGGTTTTTCTCGATCCATATTTTTATTATTAGATTTTTTTACGTGATAAACGCGATAGAAGGAGGTTAATTAAACTTGAAACTTATGAATTTTGCACCAACCTACACACACTGAATTGCTCTTCCTAGACACACATGAGACCATGTGGGAAATTTTGGCACCACTCTGGCCTCGTTTAGTGGGTAACCCCAGCTCAACCTCAGAATTACCGGGTTGTCGCAGAGAAATTCAACTTAATTGGAAAAAATACCAAACCTTTATCCTAAAAATCTCAAACATCGTGGTTCCTTCACACGTGGCATGTGCACGCCTAAAAAAAAAGTTTGAGGCCGAGACCACACCGAACCAAGATGACCCAAAGATAGCTTATGGATGTAATTGTCACCATGCTTCCGATGAAAGGGGTCATGTACCTTTGTGAAGCATGTCTACTCCCACAATGTAGAAATGTCTTGAATTTTTTTTTACAACCTTGTGCACCCAAATTATGCCCCCACACAAGATCTTAGGTTTTTCGATCCATATTTTTATTATTAGATTTTCCTACGGATAAACGGGGATAGAAGGAGGCGTTAATTAAAGATTGAAAACTTATGAATTTTGCACCAACCTACACACACCGAATTGCTTCCAAGGACACATGAGACCATGTGGGAAATTTTGGCACCACTGCTCTTAGTGGGTAACCCCTGCCAACCTCTGTAATTACTCTGGGTCGCCGCTAAGAGAAATTCAATTTAATTGAAAAATACCAAACCTTGTCCGAAAAATCTCAAACATCGGTGGAGTTCCTTCCACACGTGGCATGTGCACGCCTAAGCTGAAAAGTTTGAGGCCGGAGAACATCGAACCAAGATGACCCAAAGATACCTTATGGATGTAATTGTTTACCATGCTTCCGATGAAAGGGGTCATGTACCTTGTGAAGCATGTCTACTCCCACAATGTAGAAATGTCTTGAATTTTTTTTACAACCTTGTGCACCCAAATTATGCCCCCACACACAAGATCTTAGGTTTTTCCGATCCATATTTTTATTATTAGATTTTCCTACGTGATAAACGCTGGAGAAGTCGATCACTATCGGTTTCGTATTTGCAAACCGGTAGTGTTGTCTTTATCGCTGGGGCTCTATTAAAAACCGGGCAGTGATATATTTCAAACCGACAGTTTAGTAATATCTTTCACACGCCGTGAGATTATTTCTGGACGCTTAGTAATAACTTTTCGGTTAGTACATAGAGCATTTATATATTTATGTTCGCCCATGAAAAAGATAAGAATAAGGCGAAAAAATAAGAATCGCGCCTGTATTATGATATATAAATGCAAACATCCATTGGAAAGGAACACACGATTACATATATATAGAGAGAGGAGCAAACCGACATAATATCCGATTACATATATGATAAAAAGACCTTTAAAAAGTTACATATATGATAACAAAGACCTTTACAAGAATAGATCAATGTTCTCATCAAAGTGTACAAACACATTTAAAATAAAAAACGCCGAAGGTAATGTGATTCTTGCCGATGAAATTCTCGATGGATTTGAAAGCCCATCGGCGCCCGCTGACGCTCCATCGGTGCTCCTGAGGTTTCTTGTGCTCGATCCGACAAGGAGGGCATAATTGATTTACATTGAATCCACAACAAGGATGCCTTACGCGATAATCTTTGCTCAGCCAAGCTGTGGTTTTGTCCAATGATAGCATGCATAGGCATTCGCAAGAGAAGATCATGTTAATCTATGAAAATCGCTTTGATCACCAAAGGACATTTTCATTGAAGGCATTTTCATAAATCGATATGATCTTATTCGAGAATGCCATGTTCTCATATGGACATGTAAATCCAGCTGCCCAGCCTCTCTCAATAACACAGAACCGATGGCTCCGTGAATTCACAAATGTTCTTAACCTTCGACAATCAATCTTCAAGAAGACTCTTGTAGCACCTCTTGTGTGTGTGAACCATTTTTGGTGGCCTAAGATGCATAAGAATGATATCTGTACGTGGAGGGCTTTCTCCCATAGAGAGGCCATAGATATGTATGTGGGAGAGTAGCAGAGAAGATCGAGGAAGAAGAACAAAGTAAATCGAATCAAGAGTGTCAAGAAAGAGGACCAAGAGAACTGAATTGCAAACCTAAGGGCCGCACTAGCCGCTTTTTTATAGGCTAGATGCCGCGGTAGATCGATCACGCCTGGTTCAAATGGCACCCCGGCAGTAATATGGACGTTCACTGCCGGATAATAGGCACCGCATAAACCAGCACCGCGGGTCGCAGGTACGGCGAACGGCACCTACGAACGCCGCAACAGCTTCTCCCCGCCGCAATGTTGCATGGTGGTCGCCGCATCGTCCTCGCCCGCTGATAATGCAAAACACCGCTAGTTCTCGCTTAACCCCGGCAGTTGGTACTCCATAACATTGCCGCGTAGTGAGCACCGGCAAAGAGGTGATCACCGCCGGTGCCGAAAGTGCACCCGGCAGTGTTATTACTAACATTGATATAACCCGCCGACGCAGCCAGCCAGGGTGCTCATCTTTCTCATGGGAAGCGCAGACACCGCTTCTGGCTTAAATAAGCCGAACCGTAGTGAAGACAGAGCAACACGATTCTCAAGGCTGCAGCCGTGACGCATCACGTGCCATGACCTACACGGCAGCCTATATATACTATATACGTAGTATACTAAAATGAAAATTTATAATATGGAGTGTAATGCGTGGCAGCGAACGGTTTAGTTGAACTCTCAATGCATTAACGCTGAGATAAAATTAATGATTTCAATAAATCGATTTTTTACAGATATAATTATATTTGTTTTCACCGGATAATTAATCACCGCCGGTTCATGTGGGCCCGACAGTGATCAATGAAGGTGGAGATTGTTGTCATCCACGCCGCCATTAGAAACGCAGCCTAGAATTCGAATCGCAACACCGTACGGGCGCGTGGGAAACGCCGGGAGAGGAGAGAGATCGCGCGAATTCCAACCGGGCGACGTGGTGAATTCCATGCAGTTGCTTTGACGCCGCTCGATCGGGGGGAAGTGGAGCAGCCGCCCGACTCACTATTTAAGCACATCCTCCGATCATGGCGATCATCCATTCCAGCTTCTCATCCGTACCACATTCTCTTTGCATTCTTTTCTCACGCCATGGCTGCCTCGTGCTCGGGATCCAACAAGCGCACCAGGGAGGAGATGGAGGCGGAGGACAAGGGCAAGGAACCGATGGTGGAGGCGCCGGCGGCCGACCCCGGCCCGACCGACCCAACTACATCCCGCCCCTCCCTGGACCGGACCCGCCGCATGGACCTTCTAGCCACCCGGTTAGAGGCGGCGGTCGATGACCTTGCTGGTCGGAGCCGCCACTACTAGATTTTCGACCCTATCGACGGGCCCCTCATTGCATCAAACGCAAATTTGATGCGATAGATGGGTCCTATTGCATCACCCCAGAAAGTTTGATGAATAGGTACGCATTATTGCATGGAATGAATTTGATGCGGTCGTCCCCCAAGGCGATGCAATAGATATAGCCTATTGCAACCGATTTCATACCCAAGATGCAATAGGTAGACATTATTGCATCAGACAATTGTTGTTGCGATAACATTTTTTTTTATGATTTATTATATAGTCGGTATTGTTTTTGTTTTTAATATCTATACAATAAAGGAAATACTATTGCATCGATTGATAGCGGTAAACTCCGATGCAAAATGTAATTTTTATTACATCCAGTCATACAACTAATGGAATTTCATCTAGTGATGGTATTTACTATGTCACAAATTTATTTTCTATGTCACAAAGGCATCATGAATAATTTATTGGGATTTATTTAAATAAACATTGATTTGTGATGTGAGGAAGATTTTTTTGCAAAGATGTGATGTGAAGAAGATCCGCAAAAGGGATGTGGAGAGATAAAAAAATAATCTGATTTTTGTTCAATTTTTGATTTCACCTTAGCGGGACCCAGAGACTGGTGAAGAGCCAGATGATTTGGCACTTTGGAGGAGTACACGCTCAAAAGAGAGGCCGATGGTCTTCAGATGATGCTAAGGAAGTATAAGGAAGTACTACTTTGTTCAATCAAACGTATATGTTCTTACATTTATGAACTACTAAAGTTAAAAGCAAACCAATTATGTCCTTGTAAATTTAGGACAAAAACATGTGCCAAAATCATTGAGAGAATGTAATCCAGGTAGTGCAAAAATGAAGAAGCCACATTCTTTCATGAAAAGATCAAGGAGACCACGGGATGCATGAAAGAAAGGTCCCTATGGATACATTAATCCTACTCGCAATCATGAATGAAAGAATTGAAGAGCCGACTGCAGTTGCATTAGCAGCAGCATTTTAACAAAAGAATAATGAGACACAAGCTGATGAGAAGTTAAAAAGAAAGCTTGCCATTCAAGCTGCTGAGAGGGGAGGGGGTCATCGAAAAAATTGAACAGGTGAACAACAACTAGAGAATACTGAACAAGATTAGAGAAGAACTAAATCAAGAGTTTTTTTTCGCTACTGGCACAACACAATCAAATTCGCACAGGTAAATACAACTTAATTGCTTAGTAACAACATGGGTTTAAAAATATTTGAGTGCTTTTGTTTCATGTGATAACTCCAATGCAAAGAATGTTGCACCAACCACAGCCATCGTTGAACCTTTATATTTTGGTCATGCTATGCGGCTGCCACTGATGATTGAGTAGTGAATGTGAAGATTGTTATTTAGTTAACAGGTAATATTTTTCTGATAAATGGGTTTTCCGCTTGTAATGGACACCCACATATAATCAGACTGGTAAGTGTGCATCTGCGATTCGGCACAAGAGCAGGAGGGCATGCAAACTGTAATGAAGAGATAAACAATAAAGCTGATTAATGGATCCCCTTTATTTGTTTTATCCCACTGAAAACAGGATTTTTATTGCAAGAGGTACTGTTTTATAGGCTTCCAAAATATCACCTGCAGATATATATTTTTAAGGTTGTGATTGTTGATTCAAATCTCCTGCTTGTGCAGAATTTGCACAAAGTGTATTGGGAATACAAAATAAAGGTCAATGGTCGCAGAACTCGTAGCACTGCCAACAAGTTTGTATTCAATGACAAAGACAATAATGTTCGAGGGAAATTGATTTGCATTATTCATAGATGAATATTGTAGGCAACAGATATGAGAAAGAAAGGCGGGAAAAAGGATTATATTAGCAATCATTTTATGTTTATAAAGGATTTTTGAGGTTTCGGTTGAGTTATGTCCTAAAGATCTGATTGATTTTAGGCATAATTATAATTGAACTCATTGGCTCGTATCATGTTAAAGTTAGAAATCTTACTGTTTATATTATGGTATATATTTGCATTCCAGTACTGCACTGTTTATGCATTATCAAATATAGTTTATTCTCATATACTTATCAGCAAGTTTATGTATAACTGCTTGTTAGGTTAATTAATTACTATTTTGGGATATGGGTCTCTTTCTTCAAACATATGGGATATTAGAGATATTTTTTTTGGCAAATTCATGTATAGGTTTGAGCCATTTTTAAAAGATCGGGATAGGCCTTCAAGCCTGAATGCTGCCATGACATATTTTATAGTCTGATATTTGAGCTTCCAATTATTAAGTCGATCATGGTATTTATATATACGAACTGGTTGGTTGGATATTATTAATATTAATATTGAACTTATGTAGAGTACTTTTTTGTTGACAAGCCCATGGTGTTTGACAATGCCATATGACGTGTGGGTTACAACTGAACATTACCAAAAGTTGAGAAATATATTTGGTTATTTATTACCATTATAATTCATATCTATTTCAGACTGATGCATTGAGCAGTGAAGGTGAATATGAAGAAGATTGACACTTTTTGGTAGGATGAAGACACTGCAAGAATTCTGCAACGGCAATGAGCTTTTCATGATTGAAGGTTAAGAGTCCTTAGTTTCTACATGTCTAGGATGCAACTTCCAAGAACCTTGCTATTACAGGAGTGAACTATGAAGCTTAGTTTTAATTTATACTGTAAACGGTATTCACCTGGATGATCAAAGTTATTATACATGCTTTTATGCCATTTGTTACTGTTTTTGAATTTATTTTGAGGACCGGATCTGGCTAAATTATTGAGCAATCAATGCTTTGCAATATAAAATAGAGCTAACATTGTCGATGCAATAGGTTGGATTGCACCGTTTTAGTCATCGATGCAACCGGTCAGATTGCACGCAACCAAATGCCGATGGTTGTTGTGTTGCATCAAAACCGAATGTCGATGCAATAGTTTTTATTGCACCTAACGTTAGTCACTGTAATAGAAATTTTTATTGCATCAAATTTATTAGATGCCAAGCATCTACATGATTTTGGTGTTATAAATGAGTGTCTAATGATGAAAAAAATAGTAAATGCATGACCTTGCATCAAAACTGATTTTTGATGCGTGTCATTTTGCATCAAAATATTAGGAATCAAAAATAGATGGTTGATGGGCGTCTCGTGGACAGGTAGCAAGCTGACATGGTATTTATCTAGAGATATTATGTTCTCGCATCAAATGGAAATTGATGTGATTATGGCAGCATTGCCCTATTACAAAAAAAAAAAACACCTACAAGGTAAAAATTAGTGTGAGGAATAGAGGTGATCATAGGGATGCAAAGTTAACGTTCTTTCCTTATTTGTAGATTTTTATCGATCATTATAAGGTACAAATGGTTCTTCCATCTGGAAATCCCTGAAGAAAAGATGAACCACATGCATGGAAGGGCCAAGAGGTGAAATTGAACAAAGCAGGTTCATACATATGTAAACAATATTACAATTCTGTGGGACAACTGTATTGTGGTTATTATACACAATGTTGTGCAATAATAGACTATTTATTTATTTGTTTATAAATTATCATTTTTATAGCATATGTTCCGTTTTTTTTATATATATATATTAATAAAATAAAAATTATATATATTATTGTTGTGTGTTGCTCCCTCTCGTCCCTCGAACTGCTTTGTTCTCAAAGAGTGATTTAAATTTAAAATTTGATTTGTATCTAACTTCTGTAAAATTTGTCAAAAACAAACAATTAACTGCCGGTTGTGCTTTGGAAAATACAATGGGCGTTGAGTGCCAAGGAGACGGCCATTGGGCGCAGCGGTGGCCGGTTACGCTCCGAGGAACCGCCTTTGGAAACGCCACATTTATGGCCTCCCGCCCCCGCGCCCCTCCCGTTATCCAACACTAATCTCTTTCGTGCCCCTCTCACAGAGCCGACCTCGCGCGCCCACGACCGTCGACATGTCCGCCACCCGAGGAGATGTGACGCTCGCTGTGCCCGCGCGCCCCCTCACCGTGCTGAACGGCCCGGCCAACGACGTTGGCTCCGCCCATGGTGAATCTGCCCCCTCGAGGAGAGGGCCACGCTCCGTATCACCCTCGTCGAGCACCGCGTCGATACCGAGGGGATACCGGCCGTGAAGGCGGAGCCGCGAGGCCGAAGGCGGCCAAGCGCGCGCCAAGCGCGGCCAAGAAGTCCAAGAAGGCGGCCTAGGTTCTCTTCTTTTTTTGTTTATGTTTATGTTAATTTGTCCGATCCAGGTGGATGTGTAAGATACAATGATCCGTGTGGTTAATTTGCTAATGGTTCAGTTGTTGGTTAACTGCTGTATGGCAATCTCTTTATCTTTCGTTAATTTGGCCCAACTGTTTCCTTGAATCGGTTTATTATTTATTAGATGCGTGTCAATCTTAATTTTCTATCATTTGTGTTCAATCACTCCCTCGTAGAAACCCGGGCTGCTGAGTCCTGGTATCCCATTTTACGTACATAACCCCCGCCTCTCGGTCCGCTCCAACACCAGCCTCCAAACACACTCCCTCTCTACCCCAAGCACAGCAGCCGTCGCCGCGGTCCGTGACTTCAGCGACGACCGACATGGATTCGACCGGCGGGAGAAGTTCATCCCGCATCGCCCCTCGCCGCCGCCCATAACAGTTTCTCCACCAGCCACCCGACCAAGTTGGCCCCGCCAACGGTGAATCACCATTTGGAGGAGAAGTCCATCGACAGCTGTCGCCGACGGCGAGAGAAGTCCATCCCGCATCGCCCCCGCCGCCCGCAAAAGCTCAACAGCTCCCTGGCCGACCAAGCTGCCCCGCCAACGGTGAATCACCACTTGGAGGAGAAGTCCATCATCGGCCTCCGTATCGAGTACTCCTTGGCCTGATCAACCTCGCCGTAGGGGATACCGGCGGCCAACCGGGAGGAGCGGAGCTCGGGCCGCCAGAAGAAGGCCGCGGGCGGCCAAGAAGGCCAAGAAGGCAGCTTAATTAGGCCAGCCACTTTCTTTTTATGTTAATTTATTATATCAGTTGTTTTCTATGACGCTTTAATTTGGTTTGTGTCGTTTGTTAATGGATCGCCGCTCGTTAATCGTATTCGTGTTAATCTTTTGTTTGATTTTTGTTGTCATCGCTCCTTTGCTTCCCTCCCAAAAATCGCTATCGGTTCCAATCAGCCCGTTGTGTCAATTTTTAAATCGCCATCGGTTCTAATTCAAAACCCGCTGAATCTGTGTCCATCAAGACACCACCGGGAATGATTCAACCCGGTGGTGATCTAAATCTTCACCGCGGATTTGGTCGAGTCCGCGGAGATTCTGGGTTTGTCCCGGCGCTTCGACCGTTCATCACCGTGCGCTGTTCATCGCTGCCGGTGGAATAAATTTCGGCAAAGGATACCGCGGTGCGGGCGAGCGATTCTCCCAGTAGTGGGTGCCGGCCGTGGACGCCCACGCCACGCTATTGCATGTGGTCGACATAGCAGTAAACATCGCGTACCGGGCGCCCTGGCGCGACCAAAAGGGATATGCCCTACAAATATTTTCAAACCGAGATTTGAATTTTTTCAAAAAAAAAAAGGTCAAATTTTATAAAAAAAAATCCTTCCAGCTGGTACGGGAGTTCTAACTGTTCTTTCGGCAGTGAAGCATCCGGTCATACCTTTGCGTCCAAATAACTGCCATGTCCACGATGACGACCGGAGCATGAGAAAGAAGAGGAGAATTTTTTCAAGTCGCATCCGCTAGCTGACAGCATTTTTCTTTCCTTGTCCTTCATCGTTTCTGGCCAGCTGGCCAGCTAAAGCAGGATTCTCTCTTTATCCTGCTGGTTTCCCCTTTGTTGCCAGCCATAGCAAGCATTATCTTTCTCTGCTCTTTTCCTTCGGGGCAGTTACAGACAGAAAAGCTTTCCTCCGGTTGGGAAACTTGTTGCTTGGTTACAACGTACCGGAATGCACGCTACAGTTACAACATGGGTGACAAACAGCGCCCGAATTAAACTCGGCCATCTTCCAGAGCATGCATCTGCTACTGTGGGCGAGTATTGTTTTGGGAACACCCGACTGAAGACTATTTTGTAACTTTGCAGTGTTTCCCGTACCGCCTTGATCACATACAAACACAAGACAGGGCAACAGGCAGTTACAAATGAGATCTGTAAGCGATGCCACATAGAAGAGAATAAGTTGTGGGCACATGCTCGCATGTCTTGCCCTAATTTCAGCCTGTATCCATAAGCTCAAGAAAAGGATTGTAGACATCAAACTTGTGTAACACCCTATAGGGCCATCAACTCTTCTCCCCTCTGTGCTGCTGTATGGCAGGAATTTTCTTAATTATGCTTTCGATTTTAATCAATCAGCAGCTTACTGACTTGGTGAAACTGGTAACACATGCATGCTCACGGCCACCACACACACACACCTACACACGGCTAACCACGTACGCACACTTGGCACACGACGTATATACATGGCTTACCATGCACGCGACACACTAGCTAATACTCTATGAACAAAAATAATGTGACCGGGTGAGAAGATATCGCCGAGCTAGAGAGGATGCGGAGAGCTGGGCGGCCTCGTGATGCGTGAGCTGACTGACCTCCCGCAGGAAAACCGGCCGGGAGGGCTTTGATGGCCTTCCTTGGCTTCCCGAGGGACACTGCGTGCATGCAGGCTCCGCTTCCCTCATTTACTTGGCCTCCTTCATCTCGCGAGCAACACTTCCCTGTTCCTGTTCCACACCGCCCCGTAAACCCAGCCGCGAGCCATGAACCGCAACCACCGCAAGCGTGTGCCGACGACGCCGGTGTCAATACCCGGCGAGCTCCGTAAGCCGGACCCTGTGTTTCAGGAGATGGCCACCCTCTCAGACGGTGGGTACAAGCGCCGCATTAAGCGTGTGCCGACGACGCCGGTGTCAATACCCGCCGAGCTCCGTACGTCGGACCCTGCCCCTCTCAGACGGTGGGTACAAGCGCCGCATTAAGCGTGTGCCGACGACGCCGGTGTCAATACCCGCCGAGCTCCGTACGTCGGACCCTGCCCCCCTCAGACGGTGGGGACAAGTGTCGCGCGCCTACGCCGCCGACTCCGGTGTCGATACCGGCCGCGCACCGTAGGCTGGACTCTGTGTTTGAGAAGATGGCCGGGTTGTTCCTCCCAGGACCAACCCCAACGTGGTGGCGTGCTTCAAGGCGGCCGACCGCGATGGCAACGGCGTGATCGACGACAAGGAGCTTCAGTCCGCGCTGTCGTCGTCGTCAGGGTCGTACAACCACCAGAGCTTGAGCCTCCGCACCGCCCGATCACCTCCTCATGCACGTCTTCACCAATTACACCAACGTCCCCAAGCTCGGTGAGTTTACTTTTTCATCAGACGCCTCTCAGTCTCCTCCCCTGATTACTAGCTAGTGTGTCAACGGTTGAGTACTGCTAGTAGGCTATCTAGCCTTTTGCTGTAACACTGGCATGCATGGCAATCTCGGATTGTGCTAGTCGCCTCCCAGATGCATTTACTTAGAAATTACTCTTCTTTTGTCTGTAGTGCCAAACTAGCAATTCGATCCTTTCTTAAAGAATCAGATAGTTTACTTGTGTTTTAGACTTTGATTGAGTGATCAATATTGAATCGGTCAAGTAGATCCATTTCTTTATGTGCAAAATTCAAGATGATCATGTAGAGGTCCAGACTGTAGATGACTTTTGCTAGTTATAGGTTATTTTTGCAGTACCGATCACGTGCTCAACATGCTGCAATATTAACATGAAGTTCCTGTATGGAACTAGTGTTTGAGCAATGAAGTATTGCTAGTAGGCTATGTCACTCAAGCCTTTCGATTCAACACTGGGACATAGTTTCATATACTGGTAATGATGCCTTTTGGGCAATCCTGTTTGCTGGAGTTTTGATCCAGTTTGGTACAGATTCTGTGTAATTTCAAAGTCCTAACTTGATTCGTAGTCAACAATTTGTACAAGATTTTAAAAGCCCATGAGATGTGTGCTTCTTCATTCGTGTGAACTTAAAAGATCAGTCCTAACTTGTGTTTTTCTCCCTTCTTCTGAATAGTATGATCTACCTATATCAGATTCAGTATCTCCCTTCAATCTCCTGTAATGTCTAGTTTTCTTAATAAACATATGCTGTTTTTGTTTCTGCCCTTTCAGGACCCAAGGACCACTTCTGTGTTTTACAGTCTTCAGAACTGAGAGTAAGATGAGCTACAACTTCCCCTTTTTTCCCTTTGCTTATATGTAAGCAAAATTAAACCTTGAATTATTGTAGTGAACTGATGTTTTGCTGTACTTTTTCAGGCAATATTTGAGTGGTTTGATTGTGATCGAAATGGTAGGATTGACACATCAGAACTGCATGATGCTCTTTCTCAGTCTGGGATATTCTGTCTCTCCAACCGTGCTCGATCTGCTTGTGTCTAAATTTGACAAGACTGGGGACAACAGCAAAGCAATTGAATATGATAACTTCATTGAGTAAGAACCTTCCTTCAATCCAACTGCTGCTCATTTCTTAAATATGTTCTCTGAACCTTTATCAGTAAGGAAATTATTGTATTTCACAGTGTTGTTGTCATGGATGTTCATAACTGGTTGATATCTGAGTAGTAAGCTTGTCTAATATTCTCTTTGTTCCAAAAAGTTGTTTTTGTTTTGGTTCATTCATTTTGCTATGTATCTAGACATATTATTGTATCTAGATACATAGCTAAATGGATGTACCAAAAAAAAGTCAAAAAAATGATTTTAAAATTTGAAACGGAGGAACTAACTAGTTAAAGATTTAACTAGACTGATTTGTTAATGAACTGTCCTGCTAAGTTCAGCTATGTATTCTGGATCAAGACTATTGTGATGTCTAAAACTATATATTTTTAAAATGTCCTATCTGCATTCAATTTGTCATGTACCACAAATTCTAATCGTATTTTCTTTTTCTTTCCTTTTACCTCTGCAGATGTTGCCTCACTGTTAAGGTAACTAATGCCTGCACAATGTGCAAACCCAAACATTTCAGACTTCTTTGCATCTGATCTTGCAAATATGGTTATGATGAATCTTACCTGTGGTCATTTATTTGGATTACTTTGCAGGACTGACTGAGAAGTTCAAGGAGAAGGACACTGCGTCCTCAGGGTCGGCAACTTTTACCTACGAGGCCTTCATGCTGACCATGCTCCCTTTACTCATTGCGTAGTGGCAGTTTACTCCACAGATCAAAACAAGCTTTATAAGCCTTTTTTTTAAGTACTCTATGCCTGAGGCAGTTGTTGGTTGAACAGATGTTTTATGGATCGTGCCTTAGAGTGGCTCAGAAATTGCTGCATTGCGAACTCATCAGTTTGTTCAACAAAGAACTACTCCTTCCATTCCAAATTATTTATATCTTAGATGACTACCACTATATATTTAGACAGTACATATTTATATGCATATCAAAAGCTAAATACTCCTCCGTCCGTTTTGTTAGGCGATCAGCAAAAATCTCATATACCAAGGAGAGTAGTAACCACGCATGCCAGCTCTTGGCTCAATACATGCAGCAGACGTAGAAACGTATGGTCATTAAATGCATGCAAGCTGTGTCATGCAGCCGGAGTACCTAAATCGATACAAATAGCACCACCGCATGTCTCTCGGAGTCCCCTGCATGCAAATGCTTCGAATTATCACCCAACATCCATTTAAACATTTGACCTGTAAACTGGCGATTACGCCCTAATATAGCTGCCAAACTACAAAAACGTGAGAACGCCTAACAAAACCGATCGAGGGAGTAGTTTGAAATGGTAGGAGTACCAAATTGGGGCACCACGACTCATTTCATTCCACTTATTGTCCATAGCATTTCTAGGATTGCTAATGGCATTTATATGTTGTGTCATCTGCTAGTGCGGCTCCAGAAAATTGAATAATAGTACCCCCTCTGTTCCAAAATGTCAAGTCGCTTTGACTTTTTAATACATTCACTTTGCTACGCATTAGTATTTGTAATAAACCGATGAACCAAAAAAGTCAAAAACGACTTACAATTGGGAACAGAGGGAGTATTTAGGGGATAACTAGTTGCAAGCAAGTTTTTGCAACTTGCTTTAACCTCAAATCATTGATATGTTTGAGTCAATAGGGCGCTGCAAATCTCTAAGTTGGGAGCCACCCCAAAATTTGTACCCAGTTTTAATGATCAATCTACTTGATTCCTATAATGTGAACTCTTCCATATAGGTCTCGTACTGTCCCAAGAGTAGTTAACAGCCAAAACGGATGAGCCTAGTGAAAAGGCCCAAGCCTTGTAAAAGCTGAACACTGAGTATACACGCCATTTACATGAAGTGTGCCAACAAACACACATGTGCCTAGAGCTAGAACTAAAACGGAGTCTGGCACAACGGGCAAGTCGATTTGTTGGACGTCGAGAACCACTTGTAGAGGCAGGCGCCATGGAACTTGTGCTTGCACGTCTTGCACGCCAGCCGCTGGAAGGCTGTGGTTGCTGGTGTGGTGAATGCTGTAACAGATTGGGCACCCTCCACGCCCTCAAACTCTTTGTCGAAATTGCTCTTCCACGTGCGGATCGCCTCTGCTATCGCACCGTTCTGCAGAGAGAAATGATTAGCTTAGTTACTTAGAGCTACATTCTTCCTTTTATTATCAACGTTACAAAGCCATCAGTAACTGCCCTATTATTTTATGCTCTAAGTAATTACCTGGTTGCGAACAAATGATGGAAAGGGAAAGCAACCATTCACTTCACTTCACTTCACTGATACCCAAACTTTTTGTGCATTCAACATTGACGTGGCGCAGTGGGGTAACAGTTTGGAAGGCGTATGACAAGGTCAATTTGTCTTCTTTTGTATGTAGCAACAATTTCGAAAGCTGATCGGTTGACGCTAACTGAGAAATTCTCATCGCCGTACACAAAGTCCTTCACCTGCAACAAGGTAAAGTTTGTGCAATGACAATTATAAGGCTCCTGAGGATGACATGGACTAACCTACCTGATTTCAGGGATGTACAGAATGAAGCCACTCAGCCACTACCACATGTGGTCCGCAAAAATTTTTGAAACCGGGCACGCACTGCATTGCATTAAGAGAAGTGGGAAAGTTCGACATATCCTAGACGCCCCCATGGCGAGCTGCCGTGGAGGACAAATAGGCCAAACACTAACACAAGGCACCGGTAGGGTCGAGATGGGGACTAGAGGGGGGTGAATAGTCCTTTCTAAAACTACGCCCGCCAAACAAATATACGCGGAATTGAACTATTCGCTTAGCCAAGACTTCACCCCCTCTAGCTATGACTCTAAATCACCCTCACAAAAGATCCTACACAAAGCAAATGAGGTGATAAGCCTAGCTTGAGCTCCTAACCGCTTCTATTGCAAGGTCACACAAATCTATGCACTAGTACTTCAAACAAGGGTGAGCTCCTACACAATTCTAATGAGCAAAAGCACAAAGCCAACCTAAGCTCGCTAGATGCACAATGGACAAGGCAACACACGCCTAACCCAAAGGCTCAAATTACTTAGCTACACAAACTAAGCAAGACAACTAAAACAAGCTACACGAGCTAGTAAATGCAAGAGCTACTCCACAAGCACAAGCACAAGGTATATATGAAAGTAAATACAAAGCTTGTGATTTGGAGAATGCAAACCACCGAGAAGAGTAGACAAGTTGACACCGTGATTTTTATCGAGGTACCGGAAGCTTGCCAACTTCCCCTACTCCCTCGTTGTGCCGACCACAAGACCTTGGGTGGTTCCTTTGGTGTTTCACCCAGATGGTTCTTCGGGGTGATTCTCCGATCACTTGCCCCCAAGGCACGCCCCCCGCAAGGCACCGCAAGACACCACTCTCAAGTGAGCCTCCTCAAGGCACCGCAAGACACCACACGCATAAGCGGGAGGTAATTCACCGATACGCCTACTAGTGTCGCTTCCGCGATCCCCGCGAGGTGAGCACTAACCTTCACAAATCCTCCGAGCACCGCACAATCTCCTTCCAATTGCGTGCTTCAACGGAGTCACAATCTCCAAACCGGGTCCAGGTGATGGCAATCACCAAGAGCAATAAGAAATCCACAATTGCAATCACCACCTAGTGCCACAAATATGAATCACAAATGCATGCACACTAGGTTTCCCAATCCCCTCTCAAATTAGCTCTAATCTTGAGTGAAATCAAATGGGGAATAGGTGGATCTTCAACCTCTCATACACACCCACAAAGGGCACTCAATCTCTCATATTAATTTTGGCTCAAATCATGGGAGAGAAAGAGGAGAGAAGAAACCCTAGCTCTTGTTCTTGAGAAGAAATGAGGAATAGAAGAGCTCACTGTGCTTGGAGAGAAGAAGCCAGGAAGGGGAGACCGAAGCTTTTATTCTGGCTGGACAGAGGCCGACGGCACCTGGATCTTGCCCAACGGTCGGCAGCGCGCTGCCCACTTCCAACGGCAACAAACAGCAGCAGAGACGACCCTTGCTCTTTTCCTCCCCTCACGCTCGGGCGGCGCCGACAGCTTGCTGTTCTTTTCGTGCTATCGGTCTCGAAGGGCCAGGGCAGGATTTTCATCGAGAGAAAAGAAACCGCCTTCGGTGGAAACTGACCTGTGCCTGCTCCTCGACATGGGCCTCGCTAGCAGCAGCAACAAGCAGGCCGGCCCAGCACCAGCAAAAACCAGCTCGATGGGATAGCCCCAAAGCGGCAAGCAGCAAACACGCGTGCAGCAGCCTTGGGTCAGCACTGAGACCCATCGGACGGTGGCGATTTCTGTTTCCTTTGAATTAGCAAACCAGCCACACCTCACGTACTGAGTCCAGCGAGCATGCACAATCTAAAATAGCGTGGACCCCGCATGCTAATCAAATTAGCCAAGCAAGCTAGGAGAATTGAATTGATTACGTGTTTTGTCCAAGTATATATATACACACGTGTATATATATAAAATTGCATGAATCCTCAATTTTTTTTTTCTTCTCCAAATATTTAATATCTCTTGATCCAAATAATATGCTATCTCATCCAAAAAATATGTCAAACCTCAAGACCATATTTGATAGCACTTTTCAAGACTTTTCTAAGGAGTCCTGGCCACTAACCCGAATGCATATGCAATTCAAAAATTCAAGTTAGTGGCACTAGGTGATTAAAGCGATTGAAGTTTTTCCTCTTCATAACGGGTTATCGAACCTAAATCCGGTCATAACCTTCTACTCACCTATGACCGAGAAATGAAATGACAAATATACCTTTGCCTTGCGACATTTCCATTCCGCCTCCTCAAGTGTCGGCAACAAATGCAACAACACGATCAAGAATGATATGATCCATTTCATATCATCACATGACCTTATTGGTACATCGATCTTGACCTCACTTGCTCTTCTTCACCGCTAAGCCGTCTTCCGGCGCCAAGTCTTGCTCAAGCTTCTCCACCGGCCAAGCGGTCCATCACTTCAAAGCCTTGACTTGCCCTTCACACTTGCAACCGGGTCCATCAAGCCAAGCCTCATCTTGATCTTCACCACCTTGATCACATGACTCCATGTCATGTCTCATATGCAATAAAAGCTCCTTCATTGCATCATCTCATGTGAACTAATTCTCCTGTGTATCATCTCATTCACACAATATTAGTTCACCTAATGTTGTCACCTCAATTACCAAAACCACTAGGGACCTTTCAACCGGCTACAACGGTGGAGCTTAGAGGTGTACTAAGTAAAGAACAACAATTGTGCGACAAAGCGGCGGGAGACTTGCTCACGGGTTGGCGAGGCCCAAGATCCCAGAGCCGACGCCAACGTAGCCGCCTTGACAACTCAAACGACCCTCGCGACTCCATCAACTGACCGGAAGTGGTCATTTGAGGTCAACGAGCAAATGGCGACGATAATGGCCAGATAGCCACTCAACTCCCCATGACGGCCCTCGCGACTCTAACGGCTGCCGGTGAATACCGTGGAATCGAGCAATGGCGACGACAACGGCCGTAGCTGCTGTGAACACCCGAACGACGACCTCGCGACTATAATCAACGGGCGCACGTAGCCACTGTGAACACCCGAACGACGACCCTCGCGACTCTAAAGACGACTCAGGTAGCCGCGGTGAATCAAGCGAGCAACGGGCCGACTGCAAGAAGCGTAGCTCCCCAGACGCCCGAACGACCCTCGCGACTCCAACAAAGGGCCGCAGCCACTCAGAATCACAAGCAAATGGCGATCGATCAACGGCCGTAGTCAGCCGCGAACGCCCGAACGACGACCCTCGCGACTCTAACGGGGACCAGTAGCCGCGGTGAATCAAGCGTAGCAAACAATCGCACTAACAAAGAACTGTGGGCCTCGCGACGCCTCGAATCCACCCTCGCGACTCAACAAGGGCTGATAGCCGCCGTGAGTCGAAAGCGAGCAAACAACGACAAAGAAGAACCGTGAAGCCGCCATGAATTTCTGAACGACTCGCTGATCTAACAAATGCCGTGAGCCGCCATGAGTCAAGCGAGCAAACGGCGACGACAACAATGTACGTAGCTATTGTGAACGCCTCTAACGACTTCGCGACTCAACAGCCGCCGTGTAGCTGCGCGGAATCGAGCGAGCAAACGACGCATAACGGTGAAGCCGCCGGATCGCCGTGGAACGATCGCGGATCGGCGAGAGAATAGCCGCCACCGAGACGCCGGTGGTGGGCTGCGCGGGGGCTACAGAGGGCTCGGGGCCGACGGCGACTAAGCACCGCTCGGGCCACTGGCGGGCGCCACCGCGGTAGCGAAGTGCGGCGCGCGCAAGGCCTCTCGACGGCGCCCGCGCGCCTCGTGGCCGCCGCGGCGCGCCTCCGCTGGTCCCCACAAGAGCGTAGATCGGGTGCGGGGAACTGCGATCGACGCTGCCGGGCGAGGTGTTCGCAGTAAGGTCCCGCATATGGATGCGCCGTGATGCTCTGGGTGTGGAGGACGCCGTGGCTCACGGCGGTCGCCATGGCCGAGGTCCGCCAAATGATCGAGCACACCGCCCCTCGCTGAGCTCGCGTAGCCGCGCAGCGGTAACGGCGCGGAGCGACGCTGTCTGAGGCCGCGAGGACGCCTCGACGGGCGGAGCGGCGCGCTCGGGCGGATCGGGAGGCCCAACCTGCGCGATGAGCCGGTGGTGGCAGCGTTTCCCCGCATACGACACGCCGGGCGAGGCTGCTTTGACGCGGATCTCGGCCGGGACGGGCGGACGGCCGCCGGGGAGGCAAGCGCGGGCGCTGGCGGCCGGGCGCCAGGGCTGCCCAGCCCCTCCGCAAATATAGAAAAAATAAGACTAAAAACTAAAGAAATACTTGTGCGCAATTGATTATTTGTGTAACTGCTTTTAAGGGTCAAATAAACCTTAGAAAGAGATCAGAGCTGTGCAACAAATTTGAACATGCTGGGCCAATATCTTGCCAAAAGAAGATCATCTTACCTGATAAAATTCGTCTAGCAGAAGAAGGCTGCACCATTGTTTGGTGAAGGACTCTTGAGTATGACAATGAATGGTCCTCAAGGCGCACAAAAAAGAAGGCAGCAGCCTAATCATCATCCCGTACAATAAGCCTGCAAGTGAGGCCATTTGCAGAGTCCCAATGGGCCAAAGAGATTCCAAGTACGGAAGCAAAAAACAAGTAGCTATGGCATTCTCGAAGCTTTTGCAGCAGCTTCTGCAGGCACTATCTCAGCAGGGCCGTGCTGACAAAAATGTGGGCCTTCTTCGAAACTTTGAAATAGGCCCTATTAATTTAGAAACATAGAATGAATGTACATATGCTAAAATGTACTTTTTTTTTTTGAAAATTTTTTATGTTGAAACCTTTGAAAGAAATAATTCTAGAATTTTAGCATTTAGTAACTAGATAATCAAAAGAAATAATTCAAACAATACAAAACTACATATATAAGACAATTACCAAGCAGTTTGGGGCCACTACTGCACTAGGATGGGCTGGCAACCCGCACCCCACAGCCTCCATGGCATTTCACCAATTTGCAAGCGTCGGACCAGACTTGAGTTTTCCGGGTCTAGCAGTGATTGGGAAAAAGATGACAGACGACATAACTACGGAACAACAGACATTAGACAAGTTTGATCGGCGGATGGACGAGTGCGAGTCGGACGAGTTTGGTCGGGTCCCGTCCAATGGACGACACGGATCGCGTGTGGAAAAGGATGTAATACTATTGCAACTATTTTTAGACACATGACAGACTGTAAATCTGAGGCCCCAAAAAATCTGAGGCCTTGTACGGTCGCACTGCCTGCACACCCAGTATCCTTTTTCTTCCCACTAGGTGCAGCAGCCTTTACTGGGATATGTTGGAAAATGCAATCCAGTATCCACGGACTGATCTTTTTTTTTAGCCTTCGTATCATTAATTTTTTGACTCATATAAACTGTGTTTGATCGTTTGTCTTATTCAAATTTTTATATAAATTATAAAAAAACAAACAAAAACATCATTACAATATCTTTAGTGATGTAATAAGTCATAACAAAAGTGGTAATATTTATTAAAAAAGTTGAATAAGACGCAGAGGTCAAAACACGCTTTATATGAGTCAAAGAATTGCAAGTATTGTGGAACCAAGGGAGTATATATTGAAGCACATCTGCCCTGATACTGGAAGATACTGCAGGTGGGATAGCAACAATGCCCAGGCAATGAATACATCAACCTAGTGAAAGAAAACACCAACAGACCATTAACACAGGAGCTAAGAAAACTGCTTTTAGAATTTAAAATCACTAAATACAAGTTCAGATGTTGGGAA
Organism: Hyparrhenia diplandra; assembly: GCA_015847255.1. Classification (NCBI taxonomy): domain Eukaryota; kingdom Viridiplantae; phylum Streptophyta; class Magnoliopsida; order Poales; family Poaceae; genus Hyparrhenia; species Hyparrhenia diplandra. The sequence continues at coordinate 35,835 of JADLZK010008743.1, forward strand.
CTCGATCAAGTGTGAAAGTTCATTTCTTAGATGCACTGTTTCTCTGAATCTGGCATCAACTCAGCACTTTGGTTTATGCCAGATTCCTGAACAGATGAGCATTTTTCTCCCATTGAACAATTTTTTTAACCAGTGAAAGTTGACAAAAGGGCTCAGACAGAAGTAGAGAGAAAGCTGCAAGCTGTAAGTAAAATATTGGTTGTTAGGAGAAAAGAATCCAATATAATCCAGTGATGGAACACTTGGTCAGTCCCCACAGTTCCATGGCCTCCGGTGCAGACTTTCTAATTTGCAGTGGAGCATCTTTTTATGAATGATGCCATCAGTTCCCCAAAGTGCAAACAAGCATGGCGACTAGAACCTTGACAGATGAAGCCCTCCACTGTAAGATTTTGTGATTGCCATGTCATGGTGGGAGTAGGCCAAAACCAAGATTGCCAAGGTGGATAGAAAACGTTTCAATGGTGTGGTGATCTTTACTCTCTTGAACCTATGGAAGAGAGGAATAGAAGAATCTTCAACAATGCACATCAATCGGCAATGCAACCGGGGCTTCAAGAGTAAAAGAGGACATCGAACAAAGAAAAAAAGGGCCTTAACTTGGAGGGTAATTAGCTAAGAAATCTGTAATTTCACTTTTTCACTTTTTCCTCTGTGCATGCCCCTCCACTCCGTACATAAACCTCATTCTCCTCTTAATTGAGCGCGCTAAGCCCCCGCCTATCGTTTTCAAAATAATTAAAAAACAGGAATCTCATGGTATTTTTATTTGTATTGTCTATCAACAGTTTAGTCAGCCTGCAAATGACTCTATATTCTCTAAAAGAACAAGAAATCTCTTTACTTCAATGACTGTCACAACCCGTTTTCTCTTGGCCAACGCGAGGGGGGAAGAAGAAGAGCATGACGTGGCGTAGATGGCAGCCGGGGTGGCAGGAGGCGGGGCTACGGCGGGCACGCTGACGCGGGCGAGGCGGCGGGGGCGGCGGCGCGGGCGGCAACATGCGGCGGCGGCGCGAGGCCCGAGGGGGCGGCGGCGGCTTGGAGCGAAGACGATAGGGTAAAACCCTAAATTATTTCTTTCTGATTGTCTCATCGATAGTCGCCCCCATATTTATATGCGAGGGGTTTATAATTGGCAATGTGCCAGGCCCATTAGTCTTTCTCTAACTCACTTTAAATTAATCTAATACCATAATAATTAAAATAATAAAGCTAAATAATTATTAAATATTCACCCACCCTTATTTCGCGACTCGCCGATCGAGTCCGACATCTCCCGCTCTCGAGATTCAAATTTCGCCCCGAAATGAAGTCCGATAGATTTTGCTTGAATAGTTCTCGATCTTCCCACGGCATCCGCCGCAGTTTATGCTTCCATTTGATGAGCACTCTGAAGCCGACCGGGCGTGACTCTTGATTTGAGCATTAATTCAGTTCAGAAACCCGGCAGACATCATGAACTGCAGGTAATTGAATTTCGAAGGTATCTCCCTACCTGTGGTTTGAGCATACTAACATGAAAGGCATTGTGTATACGTTCCGTGCGGCATTCTAATGCATATGTAACGTAAATGATTTTGCCGAGCGCCGAAAGGTCCAAAAAATATTTGGGAGAGAGCTTGCCTTTGTGTAAATCCGATATTGTTTGCCACAGATCGTGGATAAAGCTGAGCCACATAATCAACCTCACTTTAAATTCTCTGGTCTCAGATATGTTTAGCATCAAAATATTTGCGATAATAATCCCGAGACAACTGAATGAACCTTTGTCCGATTGAGAAAAATATCCCTCTCGAGTTAGTAAGTCATCCACACTGTAATGTTGTCTCACCCGATGATAACCACAGATAGTAGGGGGTCACGCCCATACACAAGTTTGAAATGGCGTTGTTTTGCTGAGGCATGGTATGAACTATTGCAGCAATATTCGTACCCAAGGTAACCATCTTACCCAATCCTTTGGTTTGTCATACCAAGCAAAAGATACATCGTATCGAATAATTTTGTTCACGACTCCCTTTGTCCATCCGCTTGAGGATGATACGTCGAGGTTGGGGATAAAATAATGTTGACGCTTTGAAAATTTCTTGCTGCATTGACTCATGAAAATCACATCACGATCACTAAACCACCGATCTCGGCAAGCCATGTAGTCTAACAATCTCTCGAGAAAATTTCGAGCTACTAAAGGTGTGCGTGTGGATGAGAAAGGGGTATAAAGTGAGATACTTTGAGAGATCATCAACCACCGTTAAGATTACCGATGGATCCAATTTTTCTAAGAGCTTCAATGAAATCCATTGAGATATCCTTCCGTGAGATATGTTCCGAATTGGTAAAGGCCGAAGAAGTCCAGCCGGATGAAGATGTTCAGCTTTGTTTTCATGCTGGACAAAAACCAAACAATCATTCACAAAATCCAAGTGGATAATGTGTTTATCATGTTTGACAAAGAAGGTCCGACTGAAATCGATGCAATGTTTTCTCGTATGCCCTCGTGTGTCGAATCATGAATTGCATGGAGAATGGTCTCAAGATATTTGATGATTTGGAAAGCCATACCTTTTGTTGAATAAGATCAATCCATTGCGAACCTCCCATGCAAGTAGTCCTTACCGCTGATTATAGAATCAATGAGGGCTATAGCTTCATCGCGAATGCAATTTCCTCCCATAGCTGGTCAAATAAGCCCAATTGAATTTTCGAAATAGCCATGAGTGAAGATTCATCCGTGTTCGACGAGATAATGCGTCGCCACCACATTTGATTTACTCCGCTTATATTCCACAAGAAAATCCATAGCTGGCAATTTGCTAACCCATTGATGCCGCGGAACTCGTGGACAAGCGTTGATCTAAAATGTACTTAAGACTGTCAGAAAGACTGACCAGATAATAAATGGGCGGCCCAAAGATATGGTCGCCAATGCTTGATCGTTGTTACTAGTCCTATGAGTTCTCTTCATAAGCAGCCAACTTTTGTACTTATCGTGCATACGTTTGCTAAAGTAAGCAATTGACCATTGCCCCGATGTAAAATAAAGACCCATACTGCATTGCACGCACGCATCACATTCCACCACAAATGATTTATTAAAGTCTAGAAGTTTGAGAACCGTTTCATGATAAAGTCCTCTTAAGGTGCTCTCAAAGTCGCTTGTTGCCAAAGGTGTCCAATGTATCGAGTCCTTCTTAAGGCATCACCAAGGGACGTGCACTGTACCCACAATCTATTATAAACTTTCAGAGTAACCACGAGTCCCGTAAAAAACTTCGCAATTCACTCTGAGAGTTGTGGGAGCGGCTGCCGGTGACGGCCCAATTTTCTTTGGGTCAACAGCCACTCCAAAGATCCGATATAATATGTCCCAAATAACCCAATTATGATTGACCAAAGAGGCATTTAGATTTCTTTTAAGAAGATATTATGAGATGCTAGTACCTTGAAAACCTCTTCCACATGGTGGAGATGCTCGCATCAGATTTGCTAAATATCGTGATATCATCAAAGAAACCCAAGACAAACTACGCTAAACGGTCCCAATATATCATTCATCAAAGCTTGAAAAGTTGAAGGTGCATTGCATAATCCAAATGGCATGACCAAAAAACTCAAAGTGCCCATGATGTGTCCCGAAAGTCGCTTTTTCAATGTTCTGAGGATGCATGCGCATTCCGGTGATAGCCCGAGCTTAAGGTCTAATTTGGTGAAGAATTTAGCACCTTCTAGTTCATCCAAGAATTCAAAGAATAACCGATATTGGAAATTTGTCTTTCAAGGTATTACTATTGAGCTCCCGATAATCAACACAAAACGCCAAGTCCACCATGTTTTTTTGACAAGAAGGACAGGGATGAAATGGTGAAGTGCTATACCGGATGATGTCACCTTGATGAAGCATGTCCTGAGCATTGTCGCTCAGCCATTTTTTGTATCTAAGGGTAACGATAGGCGAACGGCGCCTACGAGCGTGATCCTTAAGATGAATTCTATGATCATAACGCCGTGAGGTGGGAGCCCCGAAGGCTCGAAAAGTCAAGTGGAATTTTACAATGTAGATCCATTGGCACATCAGAGAAAGTATATGAATACCAAGAGAAATCGTTCCTTTAGAGAGGTCGCGCCATGTGATCGGCCGTCCCTTTCCACCGTAACTTCATAATAAGTTTATTAAAATTCCGCACAATATTTCCCAAAGAACTCAAATTTACCCACATCTAACACAACATCATAGACTCCCAATTTGATGTCAAGAAAATCGCAAACTTTCACAAGAGCAATAGGAAAATTCAATATCATACACCTTCCCCACATTTGTTATATGTTGTCCAATAGCGATAGCAACTTTGAGCCACTGTAAGTGAAGAGCTTGTGGTAATCCGGGGCCATAGCCAAATCGACCAGAAATCGTGTGTTGAACTGTGATCCAATAAGGCCAATAAATTGGTACCATTTATATTGATGAGTAATTGCATGGTAGGACAAGTGGATATGCCGCTTAACCCATGAACCGAATATCCGAATATCCGAATATCCTCTTGTGCGCACCTTTGAGTTCCTCGGCCGATGTGAAGTCAGATAGAGATGTTCTAGCTGCAAGGCGTCGCCTCGAGCATCGTGGTTGATGTAGTTGGACGCCGATCCAATCTGAGAGGTGCTAACCCAAAGAATATAAAGCGTAGCCTGCCGCTTGGGAGAGGCGTTGCACCTTGTTCGGGCCGTTGTCGTGAACGTATTAGTGTACCTGGCCCCAAATCCTCTCGTCTGGGCGTGATGCCGTCACGATCACCAAGATGATTGTGCAAAGCGGAGTTCCAAAAACGCTCGGTAATAGCCGCAGTAAAATTTCGCCACGTTGGTTGACCCCACTTTCGCTTTTCCCAACGAATAAACCAAAGATAATGCGCTTCCTTGAGATGGAACGGCGTAGCTCGCGATCTAATCATCAGATTAATAATTCCTTGAGCGAGAAAAATTTATCGCACTTGTACAAAGACTAATGAGAAGGGTCACCCTTGCCATCATACTCCGGAAAAATAATCTAATATTATTGCCGGCACGCCCGGGATTTTCTCGCAAGAATTTAGGTGGAGATTCGGAGTGATTTCTTTGGGGAATTGTTGTATCAAATTCGAGGGGAAAAATTCGGACTCGCCCGCCGGGCTTCGTGGATTGAGGAATCTGAGGTGCGGGCGGATGGGGGCCTATCCGTGTCTATAGACCGAAGAGAGCGCTGGAGGGCGTGGATGTACTTAGCCGATGATGGAGCTGAATTAGCCTCTCGCGATGGCTCGCCCCCTAAGCATGTGCCATTGGATCGTCCTCGGGTCTCCTGATACCAACTGCCACAACCCGCTTTCTGGCCAACGCGAGGGGGAAGACGAAGAGCGTGACGTGGCGTAGATGGCATGTGCACGCGGTGGCAGGAGATGCGGCACGGCGGCGGCGCAGAAGGCGGCAGGGCGCGAGGCTCGAGGTACGGCGGCGGCTTGAGCTAGAAGACGATAGGGTAAAACCCTAAATTATTTCTTTCTTGATTGTTCTCATCGATAGTCGCCTCCATATTTATATGAGGGGTTTACACTGCTAACGGGCCAGGCCCATTAGTCTTTCTCTAACTCACTTTAATTTAATCTAATAATTATAATAATTATAATAATAAAGCTAAATAATTATTAAATATTCAGCCACTCCGCTTATTTCTGCGACTCGCGACCGAGTTCGACAATGACTGCTCTCTATTTCTCAAAGAAATCGGAGATCTAATTTCACTTCAAACTTTGCTGATTAGCAGTTCTTTTTAGCGTTCTTATTTTTGATATGCTATATTCTCTTCTTAAGAATGTTCAGTATCAATCATGTCACACTCACTATCAATCTCCTATCCCATGCAAAGTTACTTTGTTTTTGTTTCGTGAGTATCAAAGGAATATATCACTTTGTGAGTAATAATTTGATTTTCCTGGTATTTGGTTACAACTAATGTACACAAACTGAAATTGTGGCCCTCCTTCAAGGTTAATATATGCGAGTGTCTCACTAGTACCCAAATGATGTGCGGCGGCGAATTTGATTTTGCGTGGGCGGGCATTTGAGCCCGCCACTAATGAAAGGTCACGAATCGGGACAAGCGTAGTGCGCTACAGGTTGCCCGCCACGTTAGCATAGATTAACCGTGGCGGGCGAATTATATGCCCGGCCACGGTCCAAATTTTGAAAAATAAAAATGAAAATCTCGACGCCCGCCGAAAGCCCATCCAGGCCCGCCGAGCCTCATCTACGAGCAGCTGCCGCCGCCACGATCCCCCGCTGCCTTCGCCAGTCGCTCCCCGCGCTCGCCGTGCCGCGGTCGCAGATCGCCACCACCGCCACCGGGTCGCAGTTGCTCGCCACCGCCGGTCGCAGATCGACGCCGCCGCAGACGCCGCCACGAGTTGGATCCGCCGCCGAGCGCCATCGGCCGCCGGAGATGGAGGAGGTCGCCGCCGTGGTGGCCGCGCGAGGCCGATCCGCCACGGACGACGCTGCCGCGGCCGGATCCACCACGGACGACGCCGCCGCGCCGGGCGGGACGATATGTCGTGGAAGGAGGGAGCCTGCGCCCGCGCCTCGCCTCCGGCCTCGCGCCGACGACGATCCTCGCCTCCGCCGGCCGCGACGCCTGCTTGCCGCGCGCGCCGACGCAGGGAGACTCCCCTATCCTCCGCCAGCGCCGACGTGAGCGTCCCGCCGAGCCTGCTTCTCCGCCGAAGGCCGACGCCGAACGCTGCCCTCCTGGCTGAAATCTCATGTTTGGTTTTTGGAAATTGATGACACATTCTGTGGACTAATCCTTGCTCTAAGTGTATGACTTGAGATAGGATTAGGTTGATGACAAGGAGCATGATGATCATGAAACATGGATAATGTTTCCAGGATTTGATGGATCGTCAAGCTTCCTGATCTGGCTGAGAGGAACCCGGAGATCAAGGCAAAGGTATACTTGATAGAGTTTTCTTTCCTTTCGTATTCACGACACGATAGAGCCGTGTGATGACATTATAGGATAGACAAGGCAAGGTTAGGTTCTATGAGTAATGAGGTATCTCTATGGGCTTAGATTTCCGGACGGGGATTTCTCGCGTTGTAATCTCCTTACGCCAAGGGCACCGGCCCTCGCCCAACCCGGCGGCGAGTCCGGCAATTAGCTCGTCGCACCCGAACGTGGAGGGATTACAAAGGGACGGACAAGGCTGTCACAACCCTGCCGCCTACCCTCACGACCGTGGGATGCTTCGCAAAAGGTAGGTGAACGCTAGCCCAAACACCACGTTTGCACTATTGGTCACAGTTCTTGATGTTGGCCAAGGTTCCCCGGTCAAAGAGTTCCTTCACCAAGAACTAACGCTCTTACGAGACAATCTACCGATCCCGTAAGACTATAACAAGTTAAGATAATATATTCGGAAAGACAATAAGCCGAGAGATGAACACAAGCTTGCTCACCAAATTGTAAGAAGCTCGTAGAGGTACAAGCGTCGTCGTGGTGCCGACAAGTCCAGGCACTCAGGCCTCCTAGGAACCGTGGATCACGAAGCTACTCCGACAACTCCGAGTAGAAGGAGCAAAGTTTCCTTCTAGCTCTCCCTCTCTCACTCTCTAGAATTTAGAAGGTAGGAAGAAGACTAATCTACTTCTCTTGCTCAAATGTGCTGAATTCTCCTTTGAAGTGTTCTTGAGAGAGAGGTAGGAGCCCTCCTTTTATAGCTTGAGTAGAGGGGGGGTCCTTGGAAAATTGCCTCCACCACCATAATGTCCAAACCGACCAAGAATAGGCGGTTTGGAGGTTCACTGCACCTGGTCCACGGCGCCACCGTCATTCTTTGGAGTAATTGAACCGCCACGCACAGGCCCGGCCCCACATGTCAGAAGAAGGGTGCGGGCGCACCCTGGTCGGCCCCAAACCGGCCCAACTTCGTCGTGTCGTCGTGTTTCGTTGTCTTGGGCCTGGTTTGGACGTGGAGAGCCTGAGTTTGTGGCCTGGCTGAGGTAAGTTGGATTGGTCTTGCCATTTGTCACTTTTGGGCTTTTTCTATTTATTGTTTTATTCTTCTTTTTCCTTGTATTTTGGCCCAAAGTGCACATGTCTTGTCTTGTACCTGCAAGAACCAAATATACACCAAAACTATGGAATTTGTTAATTTATAAACCCTATTTCTAGGTGGTTTTGGTGTATGTTGATGGTGTTTGATATGTAGTTGGTTACCGTCAACAAACTCCCCCACACTTAGCCCTTTACTCGTCCTCGAGTGAAGGCGTAAGGACTAGAGTGGTTCAATCTCCAAGATGTAGACCTACATACAAGTGATTCCGGGCCTCACCTGCTTTGTGAGCATTCAAGAGTGGCTATCATGTTATCTTGGATGATTGAGCAATGGAACAGCATGAAATCGTATCTCCTTGCTACTACTCATGTGCAAAGACTTGGTTGACTTTTGAATTTTTAAAGATAAAATAGCAATGCTCCATGGTTGATTCTCACATAGTCACTCTTTTTGTGTTTCCTTGCCAAAGCACTCTCGCTCTCACTCATCCTATCTTTTTGCAGGGTTTTGTGGATCTTTGAGTGGAGTGATGCATACGTACCTCTGTATGTATTTTGTCGGGTCAAGCTCTGGATCGTTGGAAAGAGGTGCCATACCCTTAGATCGAAATGTGCAAAAGTGTGTGGAAAATATTTGTGGAATTTTGTTTTGCGGTTACTCCTTGACTCATGATCTCTCTCTTTTCTCTTTTTGTATGCTTTTGGAGAGATACAAGCTACTTCTTTCTTCTTTTTTCTCTTTTTTTTTGGAGATGTGGGCTCTACTCGCCCTCGGACACTTGTCCATTTTTCATCTCTTATTTTTTTTTTTTTTTTCTATAGCCTGTATCTCTTTTCTGCATGATACTTTTCTGATACAGGAGATGATCATGTTATGATGGATGGAGTATTTATTTAGTGGATGGTAAAGATGTATGTTGTGCGCAATTCTCATTGTGAGAACCGGCGTGTATATGTGGGTGTACGTGTTTTTCGATCTTGGGAGTATGAGCCTCTCTCAACGCTTGAGATCAACGGAGCGACGACAAAACTCAATACAGTGGTAGTAGCTATAGTGGATATTCATGTCATTGATCGGGCTTTGGTAGGATTTGTCTAAGTCAAACCAGGAGCATGCTTTATTTGAATTTTTTTGAAATAAAACCAAGTCTCATTGCATAAGAGAGCAAGTGTCAAGTCATTCTACCATATCTCAAAGCTCAATTGTTTAGATGAACATGGGGTCCCTATAAGGTAGTTGCTCAACAAAGTATGGTTTTTTGGCGAGGAATAAAATGTATGCATGCCATTTCTCAATTGGTAGACCAGAGATGGAGTTTTGCCAACTTAGGTTCAGGTTTAGCATTATGTTTAAACATGGGAGGTAGAAAGTATGCCACAAGTCAAAATTTGAATTTATACATTGCGTACCTTGACTTGTAAGAGACGGTTGCCTTCCCCACACTTGTTTTTGTACCTATTTTTATTTTCTTTTTGCACAAGACAAAAACAAGTGGAGACATACACAATATTCCAAAGACAAGCTTTATTGAATTCATAAATAATTATAATACAAATGTAGACGCGCACTTGAAGGAATTACACAATAATTGAAAAGGGAAATGCTGAAAATTAAAGTTTGCGCGCGTCTAATTATTTGGGGAATGTAGAAATGCTCTAGAAGGGATCAGCAAGGTTCACTGAGCGTTCTACCCCCATGTCCTTAGCCAACCCTCAACTCCTTGTGAGTGCTACAATGGAGGTCCGCTAACTCTCTCTTAAGGCGAATATTAGCGCTATGTCGTTCAGCTAATCTGCCTAAGAGAACATGGACAAAATCAGAGAGCTCTTGGATCTTCTTGTTCAAACTTTCTTTTGTGAGTCCCTCCTTAGGAACTATCTCAAATCGTCGTAGAAGAAGCCTCTTTGGTTGCCCTCGATTTGTGGTTTAGGGACCTTCTTCTTCCATTCCCCATTCGGCATTTGCTCTAAAGTGTAGGGGAAGCATGAGCCGGAACTACGGGAGAAATCGGAAGGATTTTTAGGTGGAAGATTGGTGTAGGCCACCTTCTCTTCTTGGCTGCCTATGGGGGCAGCACTCTTCCCCTTCGACGCCAACTTCTTCTTGGACGGAGATTCGCTTGAAGAGGGGATGATGGCAAGGGCTCTCTTGGGGGCTCTCTCTCTCTCAAGGTACTCCTTTGCAAAGCTCTTTGCTTTCTCCTTGTCGAATGGCACAAGTGCCATGGTGTTGTGGCTTGGGAAGAGTGCTGGTTGGTGAGGAGTAGTGGAGGATTGGGGAGTGGTGAGAGTTTGAAGATGAGTGTGTGAAGAGAGGAGAGGAGAGGTGAGGTATTTATAGGACAAGGATCACCCTCTGCCTCGACACGATTCAAATTGACAGAATAAACAGCATCAATGCTATTCATTTGCAGGGTAAAGGGCGCGGGGACGAAATCGGGGTGCCGCAGAGAGCTAGCCGAGTGCGTGCGGGCGCACCCCTGGCGTCCCCCCGGTCGAAGTTTTTCGGCCACGTTTCGTCATTGGATTTGAAAATTCGAATTGTCTTTGTTTGCTCGCGTGAGCTCTAACCCCGATTCCCAATCCAGGTTTGATTTCTTTTTGGATTTATTCTTTGAAAATAGAAAATTGCACAAAATAATAAATAAATAGAGCAAGCACAAATCAGCATGAGCTAGTGAGGGCAAAAAGGTAAAATAGTAAAAACATGGCCTCACAAGCTTTTTTTTTTGTATGCTGATTATAATTAACTATTTTCAAAGCATAAATCTATTCTATCAAGCTCTTGGTTAAGATCAGGCAAAGGTTCAAAGAAAAGCTTGAGACGTTGTCCATTTACCTTTTGGATCGAACCGGCGTCATCTTGAATTGTGATCGCGCCATGTGGCGAGGTGTTGATGACGGTGTACGGTCCTTTCCACTTGCTCCTCGGCTTTCCTTCGCGAATAATTTCACGGGGAATTGAATAAGAGTACTTTATCGCCCGTGGTGAATTCTTTGATCTTGATGCGTTGATCATGCCATCTTTTTGTGCACTCTTTGTAGAGCTTTGCACCGTGGTGCGCCTTCTCCGCCATTCTTCCAACTCGAGAGATTTGCCTCTGTCGGTTCTTTCCGGCGAGTTTGACGTCCATGTTTCACTTTTTGATGGCCCAGTGAGCTCGATGTTCCAACTCAACTGGTAAGTGGCAAGTTTTGCCATATACCAGTTGATAGGGTGACATGCCGATGGGGGCTTTATATGTTGTCCGGTATGCCCGGAGAGCATCCGGTAGCTTGTTTTTCTAGCCCTTCCCCATCTCATTGACCGTCTTACGGGTATGTTTTTGATTTGCTTGTTTGAGGTTTCGGCTTGTCATTTGGGTTTTGCGGATGGTGCGGGGTAGCAATGTTGTGCTTGGCGCCAAGTTCCTTCGGGGAATGCCCTGAATGATTTGTCCACGATCACCATCACCACGTGGAGTTCGAAAGCGGGGAAGATCACCGTGAAACATCTTGCGTGCATGTTTGGCGTCGCCAGCTCGCATGGCATTGCTTCTACCCACTTTGACACATAATCCACTTTGCCACCAGGATGTACTCGCAATCATGGGACTTAGGGAATGGCCCCATGTAATCAATGCCCCACACATCAAATATTTCTATTTGAAGGTTATAGTGCGAGGGGGCATTGCATCACGAGGAGTGATATTTCGGTCCTTTGGCAGCTTGGGCATCTTCGATAAATTCTTTTGTGCCTTCATACATCGTTGGCGGTAGAATCCGCCTTTGCCGGATTTTGGCTTGTGTACGGAATAATACTCGGTATGGCGGCGTAGGGTGATGCATGACATTTCTCAATGATCGCATCCCCTCTTCCCTTGGTACACATCTTCTCATCAAGCCGTCACCACATACTGCATGCAGTGCGGTTCATCCCAAAGGTGTTGTCGACTTTCTACTTGTAATTTCCGCTTGTCCTCTCCGGGTGGTACATATCCCGCAACCATAAAGTTGACAATGTTTGCAAACCATGGATTGGAGTCCGACACCTTTAGTAGCATGTCGTCGCGCATGTAGTCATTGATCGGAAGTTCCTGCATGTTAGTGACCTGCATACGCGACAAATGATCTGCAACGGTATTTTCTACTCCCTTTTTATCTTTTATTTCTAGATCGAATTCTTGGAGTAGAAGAATCCAGCGGATCAACCGAGGTTTCGCGTCTTTCTTAGTGAGCAGATACTTAAGAGCAACGTGGTCGGTATAAACGATTATCTTTGCACCCACTAAGTAAGAGCGAAATTTCTCGATAGTGAAGACTCACGCAAGGAGCTCTTTTTTACGTGGTGGCATAGTTAAGTTGGGCTCTGTTAGAGTCTTGCTAGCATATGCAATTGCATCTTTGCTTTTTGTCTTTGGTTTGGCCTAAGACCGCACCAATGGCATAGTCGCTAGCATCGCACATGATTTCAAGCGGCAGCGACCAATCGGGGTTGGATGATCGGAGCCGAGATGAGTGCTTTCTTGAGGGTTTTGAAAGCGTGCATGCACTCATCTGTGAAGTCAAAAGGTGCGTCCTTGGCTAGCAGGTTCGTGAGGGGCCTAGAGATTTGTGAAAAAATCTTTTATGAACCTCCTATAGAATCCTGCATGTCCTAGGAAACTGCGGATCCCTTTGACATTCACCGGGGGAGGTAGCTTTTCGAAAACGTCTATCTTAGCTCTGTCTACCTCAATCCCCCTCTCGGACACTAAGTGTCCAAGAACGATGCCTTCCCGGACCATAAAATGGCACTTTTCCCAATTAAGCACCAGGTCCTTTTCTTGGCATCGTTGCAAGACCTTGTCTAAATTCTTCAGACAGCTTTTGAAAGTCTTACCATAGACTGAGAAGTCGTCCATGAAGACCTCCATGATCTCTTCAATCATGTCTGAGAAGATAGACATCATACACCGTTGAAAGGAAGCAGGTGCATTACACAGCCCAAATGACATTCTACGGTAGGCATAGGTTCCGTATGGGCATGTGAAGGTGGTCTTGCTTTGGTCATCAGGGTGGATCGGGATCTGGTGGTACCCAGAATACCCGTCAAGGAAGCAAAAGAAAGAATGTTTCGCTAACCGTTCCAACATCTCATCAATGAATGGAAGCGGGAAGTGATCTTTCTTAGTCGCCTTGTTAAGTTTTCTATAGTCGATGCACATTCTCCACCACGTGACTTGTCTTTTGCGGAATGAGCTCGTTTTTTTAGAGTTCTCAATGACCCTCATTTCTCCCTTTTTAGGGACCACTTGGACCGGGCTAACCCAATCGCTATGTGGTGCGGGATAGATTATCCGGCGTGAAGAAGTTTGAGAACTTCCTTCTTCACGACTTCACGCATCGCATTATTGAGCCTTTCTCTCGTGGTTCTCGTGGGGTAATCTTTGGAAGGGTCAATAGGTATGCGATGTGTGCGAGTGTTGGGCTTACCCCTTTTAGGTCTTGTAAGGAATACCCGAAAACCGATCTATGTTTCTCTAAAATGGCTATGAGTTGGGTCGTCTCCTGGTCACTAAGTTTATCACTAATGATAACCGAAGTTTGTGTGTCACCGTTTAGGAAGACATAGCGTAGGCCAGGGGGCGGGGGTTTAAGCTCAACTGGAGGCCGAGTCGGCTCTTCCTCTTGGGGAAGTTCTATGGTTTCCCCACGAGTCGTCCTCTTCTTCTATGAAGAATTGGGCGTCACGTTCTAGGTCTGTTTCGGGGTTTTCATAGAGCATGACTCCTTTGACCTCCTCGGGCATGTCATACTCACGGAGGGAGTCCGTTACCGAGTTTTTAGCTCGAGTAACTGGTATGGACAATGATTTTCCTCCCAGTTTGACATCTAAATCCCCGGATTGTGGTAGATCAAGAATCTTTTCCAAGGGATGCCCGATTAGGATGTCAAAATCTTGGATATCAAAAATATGAAAATCCAAAGAGAGTTTGACATTCCTATGGAGAAGAATCTGGTCGGGTATAAACTCACGGCATTTTACGATGGTTCGGGGTGCTATGCGCAAAGTCCGTGCTGTGTGGGTCCTAGGTGCTTCCTTGTCACATTGCTGTGCAAAGGATTTGGACATGATGTTTATACCCACAGTAGGGTTATACATGACCTCCACTACGTCCCCTTGATATTTGCAACAGATAGGCGTAGAGGGATGGTTCAATCGAATTTCTTCGAAAGAGGGCCCTTCCTCCTGTAGCCATTCCGTACTCATGATAGCGGTCAGCTCCTTAATAGACTCCTGGAGAAAGAGTTCATCCAGGGGTGGTTCAGGGCCAACTAGGACAGGTGGTTTCTTCCATTGTTCGTAATTCGAGGTATTACCGAATTGCTCAGTAGGGTCTTCCTCGAAAAATGGGAGATCCGACCATGCGGTCTCCTTTGGTTCTGGTTCAGGCGAGGGTCTCTCTAAGGATGTTTCAGGTTCGGCAGTAGCCGAAGAGACTTCCTCTAGTTTCTGCTTGGGTTCTACTCGGATGGGTTCTAGCGGAGGAGTTTTCTCAAGAATACGGTTTAGGAGAGCTTCTCCTTCCGCTGTGGTTTTATGTGCGAACGACCCTCCGGCAGCTAAATCCAGCAGTAATGCATTTGCTCTATCCAAACCTAGCCAAAAGTGTTGTAACAACACATGGTTTGGGATGGACAGATCTGGGCCGGATCTGGTAAGAATGGTAAAACGGTCCCAGGCTGCACCTATGGTTTCACCCTCTTTTTGTTGGAAGTTGAGTATCTCTTGTCGTAGGGCCGCGATTCTGGATAAAGGATAGAACGCGAGGCAAAACCTATGTCGCAATTCTTCCCAGTCTCCATTTACCAACCCTACATTGTGGGCGTACCATTGAGTCGCCCTCTCTGTGAGAGAGAACGGAAACAACTTCCACCTCAACGTGTCATGTGTCATGCCCGCAATAGTCAAGCATCCACAGAGCTGCTCAAACTCCCGTAGGTGATGATATGGCTTTTTCATATTCCGAGCACGAAAAGGCTCGGGCCTGGAACCATGGCTATAAAGCCACGGCGGAGCTCATAATCGGAAAATTTGTGATTGGCTTCGCGGTCGGAGTGGTTCTCTGAGCTCGCCCTTAGGAGCCGGATAGGATTTGGATGGTGGGTTGCTCCATGGGTAAGGAAGCTGTTTTTGGGTTTTTATTTTATAGGAGATATTCTAGACACACGGGTCGACTAGGTCGAAATACAACTACGACAACCGTCCCGGCAACGGCGCCGAGAAATGCTTGTTGGTGTTTCTTAGCGAAAGCAAAGCAAAGTCATAGCGCCGCGGGAAATACCGTTGTAGCACTTCACCCGTAATAAGCGGGGGTATCGTATAATTCGCAAGGACGGTTGCGTTGAGGGCTTCCTGGGCCTGTGCCTACCCAAGGCAAGGTTAGGTTCTACGAGTAATGAGGTATCTCTATGGGCTTAGATTTCCGGATAGGGATTTCTCGCGTTGTTATCTCCTTGCCGGGCACCGGCCCTCGCCCAAGCGGGCGAGTCCCGGCAATTAGCTCTACGTCACACCCGAACGTGGAGGGATTACAAGGGACGGACAAGGCTGTCACAACCCCGCCGCCTACCCTCACGACCGTGGGATGCTTCGCCAAAAGGTAGGTGAACGCTAGCCCAAACACCACGTTTGCACTATTGGTCACAGTTCTTGATGTTGGCCAAGGTTCCCGGTCAAAGAGTTCCTTCACCAAGAACTAACGCTCTTACGAGACAATCTACCGATCCCGTAAGACTATAACAAGTTAAGATAATATATTCGGAAAGACAATAAGCCGAGAGATGAACACAAGCTTGCTCACCAAATTGTAAGAAGCTCGTAGAGGTACAAGCGTCGTGGTGCCGACAAGTCCGGCACTCCGACCTCCTAGGAACCGTGGATCACCGAAGCTACTCCGACAACTCCGAGTAGAAGGAGCAAAGTTTCCTTCTAGCTCTCCCTCTCTCACTCTCTAGAATTTAGAAGGTAGGAAGAAGACTAATCTACTTCTCTTGCTCAAATGTGCTGAATTCTCCTTTGAAGTGTTCTTGAGAGAGAGGTAGGAGCCCTCCTTTTATAGCTTGAGTAGAGGGGGGGTCCTTGGAAAATTGCCTCCACCACCATAATGTCCAAACCGACCAAGAATAGGCGGTTTGGAGGTTCACTGCACCTGGTCCACGGCGCCACCGTCATTCTTTGGAGTAATTGAACCGCCACGCACAGGCCCGGCCCCACATGTCAGAAGAAGGGTGCGGGCGCACCCTGGTCGGCCCCAAACCGGCCCAACTTCGTCGTGTCGTCGTGTTTCGTTGTCTTGGGCCTGGTTTGGACGTGGAGAGCCTGAGTTTGTGGCCTAGCTAAGGTAAGTTGGATTGGTCTTGCCATTTGTCACTTTTGGGCTTTTTCTATTTATTGTTTTATTCTTCTTTTTCCTTGTATTTTGGCCCAAAGTGCACATGTCTTGTCTTGTACCTGCAAGAACCAAATATACACCAAAACTATGGAATTTGTTAATTTATAAACCCTATTTCTAGGTGGTTTTGGTGTATGTTGACGGTGTTTGATATGTAGTTGGTTACCGTCAACAACAGTTTGCATTGAGAATACCTGCTCCATTTACCTTAGTGGATCCCAAAAGACAGTGTATATGAAGCATCGTTGATTCCTCTGCAAAGAACATAGGTACCGGGAAACTTCGATGGATGAGTTCTTTGGCAGCGAGCCAGAGGCTGAAACGGAGGAGCTGGAAAGGGTAAAGTATGGGCCAAAGGTGTTTGAAATGGTGAAGAACATAAACAACGAGTTCAGAAAGAAGAAGAAAGCCGGTGTGCCAAAGCCAAAGAAGAAGCGGAAGCGGAACAACACGACAGTGGAATAAGAAGAAGAAGAAGGAGAAGCAGAACCCAATCTGACACCGCCCAAAGTCCCATTCAAGAAGCAGTCGATTTTCTTCAAGTTCCTGCCATACTGGAAGATGCTCTATACACCCCATGCCATCGATAACATGCATCTACAGAAGAATGTCTTCGAGAGCATGGTCGGGATTTTGCTAGACATCAAGTCTAAGACGAAGGATGATGTCAAGTCACGTCAGGATCTTGCCGACATGGGCATCAGGACCGAACTTCACTCGACACCCTCGGGGAATAGCGGAAAAGTCGACCTTCCAGCCGCGAGCTACAACTTGACACGGGATGAAAAGAGGGATTTTTGCAAATGGCTCAGGGATGTTAAAGTGTCGACTGGTTTTTGTTCTAACATCAAGAGCATTGTTTCGATGAAAGACCTCACACTATCAAACTTCAAGGCCCATGACTGCCGTGTCATGCTGACGGTGTTCCTTCCAATTGTGATTAGGTGCATCAGCCCAGAGTTCGTGAAGATGGTCATTACACGTGAAGATGGTGCTGCTTTGTGCTACTTTTTTAATTGCATCACGCGAGAAGGTCATCGCTAAAAAGGACCTCCCCGCACTGAAAGAGTTCATCGCGGAGACTACGTGCCAGCTCGAGATGTGCTTACCACTGTCTTTCTTCGATATTATGCCACACCTCATGATACATATGGTCGATCAGATAGAAGAACTGGGGCCTCTCTACCGACAAGAGATGTGGACGAACGAGCGGTTCATGTCCTCTCTTAACAGATCCGTCCTTAACTGTGCATACCAACAGGGCTCTATGATCAAGGCATACACAACACAGGAGGCTGTTAACTGCTGCACTGATACATCCGGGATGGAAATGCAATCGGCCTACCCGACCACCCGCACGAAGGCAGAACCGTAGGGATGGGCTGCGCGGGGAGGAAAGTACGAACCGATATAGACCAAGAAACAATTGAAGAAGCCCATGACAGCGCTCTGAACCAGTTAGTCTCAATGGAAACGTAGGTTCAGAAGCATCTGGCCCAGATCCGCAGCAAGGCTGTCCGACGCATGGAGGGGTGGGTACTGAGACAACACAAGATGAATTTCACTTGGACTTCAATATTTCACTGCCATTAGGCTTCGACGAAATGTGGCGGTTGCTACGGCGCAAGGACCTCGACCTCTCCGTTGTCACACTCTTTGCTGCGTGAGTTTGTTGATGCATTACCCGCTCGTACACCACTAATTCTAGCACTCCTCCTATAATGACGTGACGACATGTGTGCTTGCAGGATGCAAGCATGGATAGCCCGAGAGATGAATGAGCCAATTGTGTATCTATATCCACCATATATATGCAATAAGGAAATTTTTGGATATTGGCTAGAGAGCGAGAGGAACCAACAAGAGCTCAAGAAGTTGGGCAAGCAAGCACAATATGAACACATGAAAAAACGGATCGATCAAAAAGTTAGAGAGATGGCAGACTACATCTATAAGTGCATGATGCAGGTCAAAGCGGAGGGGTGTCTCATTGGGGCCCAACATATCAAGTAAGTCAAAAGGATACTAGGTTAATTATTCAATACTTTTATTTTTTAACACTTGAAATCTATATCTAATCAAATATAATGGTGTAGCCTGGCCGGTGTATTTACAACAGCATTCACGAGCCACTGGATTACTTGGATAATCTTCCCTCAGGATGGATGTGCCCTTAGGATGGACTCATTGGATGATGTGCCAAAAGGCCTCTATAAGCATTTTGAAGAGGCTCTGCAACTGTAAGTCATGACACTTCAATATTATTTCATACCACACACAACATAGATATTAAGTTTGACATACATAGTTGTTGACACTCTTGGATTTCGTACAGGGCTTACAAGGATTACTTGGCCGACCCCGATTCAATCGATCGGAGGACCAACATACGCAAAAGGATGCATAAGGACAAAATGAAGATCAGGCGAGATTACCCGGTATGTAGCATTACTCTCGTTTGCTCGTCCATATTGAATGCTCTCATAATATTCTAACCATTTTTGCAGGTACATATATCGTGCATGCAGTGCCCTAAGCAGCCTGCAAGCACATCCCTGTGTGGTTTCTATGCCTGTTAGGTCATGAGGCGCAATGACGTGTACCGTAGTACCTGGCATGAGCTGAAGAAGAGAACCACAGAACAATGGTGGATGAAAGACACCGACAAGGACCTTATGTTTAGGGATGTGGTTGCCGACATCTGTAGGGCCGTCACTGACGACATTGTGCTACCTACCGGCCATTTCTTCGACCCTCAGAGCCAGCTTGCTAGAGACGACGGGTTATGGGAACTACCGGACTGGAGGAATAAGTTAGACATGAGCGACTATAGGTGGGGTGGCCCTTTTAATGATTAGATGTCGACTGTAAATTTGTAACCTAAACTTAATCCATCGTTCGATCGAGTTTGTAAAAACTGATGGTCACCGGTCTCTAACTGTTTGAATGTCGAAAACATGTGACTTAATGTCAAATTGTGATGCATGTTCAAGATTTGTGTAAATATTATCTTATTTTATTATTTAATATGTGGTGTAGATCATAATTTATAATTTTATAATATTTACGATTTATTTTTTTATTAATCCTGAATTAATTAACTATGGCGGTTAAATTACAAAAACCGCCACGGTTAATTCATTAATCTATTAACCGTGATAGTTTTTGTTAAATAACCGCTACGGTTAATCGATTAACCGTGGCGGGCAGGAAACCGCCATGGTTAATCGCTCGATTAACCGTGACCCTAGCTACGTGGCGGTTTCAATGCCCGCTACGAAAAACCCAAAAAGACCGCCACAGAAGTTCAAATCAGTAGTGGTGGGGAGGCCGAAGTGGAAACGGAGAGGGAGGCGAGCGCCTCTTAGTGTTGCTGCACAGAGAGAGGGAGATGGAGGCGATGCAGCTCCATGGGAGGGCAGAGGTGTGAGATGGGCGTTTGGGAGGCCTGCGTGGAAGCTTGTAAAATGTCTGCCTCCGTTAATAATTAACCGAGATGGGCGTTTGGGAGGCCTGCCGACCGAGACCGGCCTGGGAATGACGGTGGGGGCAAAATGCCTTCATTAAATAATGGGGTAGCCGCACAAAATCAAGCCTATACTAGTGGTTAACAAACTACCACGATATGTTTTCATGGTTTATAAGATACTAATTTTTTCCCTAAAAATGGTATTTATTTAACTATGGTATAGCTATATTGGTATTTAGACATAGGTATGGGGAATATTTCAGTTTATTTGTTATAATGACAAAGCTTTGGCAACTTAGATAGAAATGAAATGATTTATATTACGTTTCATGATGGCAAATGTAGATAATTTATTATAAAAAACTATCACCTTTGTAAAGGTAGAAAATTTAGACGGAAACTGTGTTACTTAATTTTTTTTCATAATTGAGAAGTGGATAATTTAGATGCAAATTTGAGGGTTATTTTTATATATTTTCATAATATATCAAATGTGGTTAACCTTTTAGGAACTAGAATTTATCTAATGGCTATTATTAGACATACTGTTTACAACCTACCAAATTTTTAGAAAATATGTTTTTGATTTTTGTAGGATCTCTAAAATTTATCCTTTTTCATAGGTGTCATGTGCGGATTAATATGGAGATTTTGTGCAGGCCAGATAACATTATAAAACACTAGGCCATATAAATACATATCGAAAGGCCTCAAACGATCTAATTTTCCAAATAAATTATTTCAGGAGGGAGACGGGTTGTGGACTAATTTTCTTGGGCCAGTATTGATATGAAGTCACTTTCCTTTCAAAAAAAATATGAAGTCACTCTGTTCAGTGGGTATTTGGCAAACGACAAGGTGACCAAGACTTTAGGTAGTTAATAATGTGTTTTGAAAAAGTCCAAGAAGCTGGGTGACGCTTGAGGCAAACTGTGTATATATACCATTGGCAGGTCAAGAACGTGAAGCATTCAGATGTTCAAACATGCTGATGGCAGCTGTAATAGAAAAGTCGTGGACTGTCAAGTTCATGATGACCGATAAAGGACATTACAGTGGAGACATTTTTCACATTAACGTCCCTGTGCATTGAACAAGGAGTGAGCAACGGAAAAAATCAAAGGAGAGGGAATTCAATAACTTATATGACCTTGTCAGAGATGGCCTAGCAATCCCAGAATTTACGGAGAGAATTATCTTCCTAGCCTAGACCATCTGATTAGTGAGAAATGATTGGAAATTTAAGCAAGTCCCACACCCTCTGTTGAAGCTTGTAAAGCTAAGTTCAAACATGAATTCACTATGCTTTTGCATAGTGCGATGAAGAGTTATTTTTCTAGCACTAGTGACTGGCTAGATAGCTTCTTGATTTTTTTTTTTTTTTGTCTCTGCTATTTTCTTTTGGATTTGGCTTTTTTTTTCTTCTTATATTTTTTCTTGTCTATTTGTATATTATATATATATATATATATATATATATATAATTGTGGCATCCCGTCTTGTTTGCTCAAAAACTTATGTGAAGAACTGGTTCAGTACCATGTCATTTGGAATACAAAGTTACCTTTGCACTAGAAGGCTTCCATACACAGAAGGTGAGAAGAATAAGAATTAGTAAGCATGATAACTTTACTCACAATATTAAAAGCATCATGGAGTGAATACAACTACTTCAGGCGTGTAATACGATCTCCGAAAGGACTACTGGACAATTTCAGATGTGAAAACTACCAGTTCCAGGAGTGAAATACATACCATAAGTTTTGACTCTACCGCTGGAAAGGTGTGAAATCAACCTAGCATGCTAAAATGACGCTCATCAGGGTCATCAATCAACGATATCATTCAGATCAATCTGACGGCAACCCGCTAGACTTCTGCCCCAGCCTATTATCAACTCTCTTGAAATGTTCTTGCATGGACAAACAAATAAAAATAGTTCTCACATTCAACATTTGGCCTTACATGTCACATTTTCCATGGCTTGAGTTGTCTAGACTTTGTCATGGATTCCTTTCGCGATCACTATGACTATGATGTATAGTTGGATGTCTTCGAAACCTCTAGATTACCTTCTGGGAGAAACTTTCCACTACAATCTCAGCCACCTCTATTTTTTTTTCCTTTCTAAAAAAAAATACTCAGCCACCAATTGGAAAGGCAGAAAACTGTCGTTTTCCTCTTGCAAATATATGGCAAAGAGCTACCCCATGGCTGCAAATAAATTACAGACCACAGAGCAGAAACAAGCAATATACACACTTCCTGCTCCCACGAAGCCCCCCATTCCTGCATCTTACTGAGTTCTTACAGCTGCAGAAATGCCTAATCTTTTGCATATACCCTTCCTTTTACCCTTGCTACTTTCCATGGCCCTAAACATTGTATGCTTTACCACTGTCACCGGTGAGGATCAGTTCGTCTACTCGGGATTCTCCGGCAACAACTTCACCCTCGATGGAACAGCCACGGTTACACCGGATGGTGTCCTTGAGCTGACCAATCACACAGTACACCTTAAAGGCCATGCGTTCTACCCAGCTCCA
The DNA here is from genome assembly GCA_015847255.1 of Hyparrhenia diplandra. Lineage (NCBI taxonomy): Eukaryota > Viridiplantae > Streptophyta > Magnoliopsida > Poales > Poaceae > Hyparrhenia > Hyparrhenia diplandra. The sequence continues at coordinate 58,353 of JADLZK010008743.1, forward strand.
TGGCGATTCCGCAAGTCCCCTGGTGAGATGGTGCAGTCTTTCTCAGTTACCTTTGTGTTTGGTATGGTCCCCATCTACTCTGATCATTGTACCGATGGCATGACTTTCCTAATCTCACCGACCAAGGATTTCTCGGGTGCACAGCACTCACAATACTTGGGTCTCCTCAACAAAACAAGTGATGGCAAAGCAAGCAACCACATATTTGCAGTCGAGCTTGATAGTAGCCAAAATACTGAGTTCAATGACATTGATGACAACCACGTCGGCATCAACATCAACAGTCTCACCTCAATTCAGTCCCGATCAGCTGCCTTCTACGACGAAAAGAATGGTATCTTCCAAAACTTGTCCCTTGTTAGTCGCAAAGAGATGCAAGTTTGGGTGGACTATAATGGTGAGACTGCACAGATCAACGTGACACTGGCTCCCCTCAGGGTAGCCAAACCATCCAAGCCTCTACTGTCAGCTACCCACAACCTCTCAAACGTATTGGAAGATCCATCCTACATTGGCTTCTCTGCATCAACTGGTCCAATCAATTCATTATATTGTGTGCTCGGCTGGAGCTTAGGCATTAACAGCCCAGCTCCACTTATTGAAATTGCCAAGTTGCCAAAGCTACCTGATGTTGGCCCAAAACCTCTATCCAAGGTGCTTGTGATCATCCTACCGATAGTCACAGCCACATTCATTATCCTTGTTGGGACAACTATAATTCTATTTGTGAGGAGGCGAATGAAGTATGCTGAGGTACAAGAAGATTGGGAAGCCGAGTTTGGGCCACACCGCTTCCCCTACAAGGATTTATTCCATGCTACGGATGGATTCAAGAATAAGAATCTACTTGGCTTAGGAGGGTTTGGGAAGGTATATAAAGGTGTGCTTCCTATCTCAAAATTAGAGGTTGCTGTAAAGAGGGTGTCACATGAATCAAAGCAGGGAATGAAGGAGTTTATTGCTGAGATTGTCAGTATTGGTCGTCTCCGTCATCGTAACCTGGTCCAGCTACTTGGTTATTGTCGAAGAAAAGGTGAACTCCTATTGGTATATGACTATATGTCAAATGGAAGTCTTGATAAGTATTTACATTGTGAAGAGGATAAGCCCACTCTGAATTGGGCTCAAAGGTTTCAAATTATCAAAGATGTTGCATCTGGCCTATTCTATCTACATGAGAGGTGGGAAAAGGTTGTAATCCACCGGGACATCAAAGCAAGCAATGTGCTACTTGACAGTGAGATGAATGGACGTCTAGGTGATTTTGGTCTTTCAAGATTGTATGATCATGGTACTAACCCACAGACAACACATGTAGTTGGTACCATGGGATATATTGCCCCAGAACTGGCCCGCACCGGTAAGGCAACAACTCTAACAGATGTGTATGCATTTGGTATTTTCATTCTTGAGGTAACTTGTGGGCAAAGGCCAATCAGTAGTCATGCAGAGGATAGTTCAGAGATCCTAATTGATTGGGTTGTCAAGCATTGGCATGAAGGATTACTCACATATACAATTGACAGTAGGTTACAAGGTAGTTACAATGCAGATGAGGTATGCCTAGCATTAAATCTAGGATTGATGTGTGCACACCCAGTTTGTAGTGCAAGACCCAGTATGAAGCAAGTCATACAATACCTCAATGGCGAGATGCCACTCCCAAAAATGATTCCCACAAACTTAAGTTATAGTGTTCTGGCCCTGATGCAAAATGAAGGATTTGATCAGTATACATCCATAGTGGGGAGCAGTAGCATTGTCTCCAGCATCTCAAGCGGAAGGTGACAATACATCATAGATGACAATCCCTGCTGCCAGGGCTACACCATGTTGTAATCAGTTTGTTTTGTTGTAATCAGATGGCATCGTTAAATTATGGAAGTCTACTGTAAAAAATGTTATTTGTGCCATCGCAGTATTTACCTCAAGTCCACCTTTATCCAATCTAACTAATTTGAAATGTGGAGTTTGTATTTGTCGAAGTATATGGAATAGATATAGAAGAGTTTGTCCGGTTTTTATGACACGATAGGATTAATTTCCATCTATGTGTCTAGGATTCCCACCGGGGGTCTCCCCACCAGCGCCCAAGCTCCCACCTTCCCCGCCGGCTCCGGCCGCCGCCGGCGGCGACGCCGGGGCGCCGACGGCCCCGCCGGCAAATCAGGCCACCCCCGATGGATCCGGCCCCCACGCTGGCAGATCACGGGGGCTGTGGCTTGGGGCGGCGGCAGCGGCCGTCTAGGGTTCCGCTGGCGGCGGTGGCGGCGGCGACCCGCGACCTGTGGGCGGCCGAGGTCCTCGGGGTCCGCTTCGGTGTGCGCGCCCGGTGGTCGAGCTCCTCCGCCACCGCAGCGTCCGGGCCTCGGGGGCTCCATGCGGCATGTTGCGCTCCGCTCCCGTCGCGGGCCCCTCACAGCGAGGGCACGGGCGGGCGCGGCCCTGGACAGGCTTGGCCAGCCGCTGGCGTCCTCCTCCGGCCGCGGCGTCGCGGCGGCTGCGGCACGCCCGGCATGATCGGTGCGCCCGGTGCTCGGCGGTGGGGCTGCAGGCTGCGCAGCCGACCCGTGCAGGCTGTCGGGTGTAGCAGCGGCGGCCGTGGTCGGCGGCAATAGGTGAAAACCCTCCCCTCCCAAGCCTCTTGCGTCTTGGGACGACGACGGTGGCGCCCCGCGTCATTACCTTCTTGAAGGCGTTGTCATCTTCGTTCCGTCGACGACGGTTGGCGGGGCTCCAGGAATGAAAGTTCCTATGGGTGCTATCAACGCAGTTGGCGTCCGTGGGCGTCATTCCCTTCATGAAGGCTCCGTTGAACCCTTCGAGCTCCTGCTGCCGCCATGTAGTTCTGCCCCACCTTCATTGTCGCCTCGACATTATCCCTGCCCTGCTCCGCCGTCACTACTGGCCGCCTTGCTCCAGGGCTGACGCCTTCGTCGTCGCCATCATCGTTGTCTGGCCATCGGCCACCGACATCGTGTTTCGGCGACAGGGATCTCCACTACATATTCAGTTTAAGTTCCCTGAGCTCCGCCTTGTGATGTTGCAGCTCGCTTAACGAGTTACCCTGGCCCGCTCGCTTGGATGTTGACGCCATCGTTGTCGCCGTCATCGCTGCTTGGCTGTGGGCCACCGACGCTCGCTTGGCTTCGAGTCGTCTCGGGGGTTGACGCCATCGCTATCGTCATCGTCGTTACTTGGCCGTGGGCCACCGACGTCGCGCTCGGATCCACCTCGGGCAGTTGCTGTCGAGTGCGTGACGCCCCTTTGACGCTCCCAGTGCGTGGGTTCGGCGATCGGGACTTCCACTTCTATATTCACTTGGCATCTCTTGAGTAGCGGCCTAGCGATGCTGCATATCGCCTTGAGTGATTGTGTTCGGTGCCTCGGTGGAGTGTTCCTCTCCCTCTTGCTTTCTTGTTTGTTTGCCGCCACTTCCTCTGTGGTTGGGTTGGGTTGTGTTTTGTTGTGTTTGTTGTCGTGTCGTCGCGGTCGCGGTCGGTCGCGGTCGCGGTCGGGGTGTGTTGTGTTGTGTTGTGTTGTTTGTTCACCTAGTCTTGACTTCTCCTCTTAATGAAAAAGACACGCGAAGGCGTGTTCGAGAAAAAAAAATTATGCAGGCAGATGAACAACGACATAGGTGATGACGAAAATCCATTCCCGTCCATCTACTGTTAAAACATCTGCATTAAGGCTATCCGCACCGGCGTACGCCATCACATACTCAAGTACGCGTTTAACGTTTTTGGTCTGCAGCACTGTACTGCACGCGTACGTTAAACAAAAGTATGAGCCCGGCGGACGCTAGGAATCTAGTCCTTCGAGGACGCCCGCTACAATCGCGCTGGCCCCATCTGTGTCGGAGGCGGGAGCTGTGGTGCAGCATGCGGGAGCTGGAGAGAGAATGCGGCAGCGGCGGGCCCCACGGTTTGAAGTACTAAAAAATGTTATAACTCACAAACTAAAGATCTAAATTAAATTTTGATTACACCATTAAATTGTTTCAATAAATACTTCAAAACAGGATCTCACATGGATATGTTTAGATAAAATTACAAGTGGACCCACATGATGGGTTGTTGGGATAGAGGAGGATATAAAGTATGTATGGATGCGGAGAAACTGGATATAAAAGAAGGAATCTCGATGACTAGGACAGAATATTCCGTTTAAAGGAAGTAGATAGAGTAACGTGAGTGCGGATAGTCTAATAAGGACCTATTATGGCAGCCATAAGGCAGAATTAAATTGGGTGGACCTCGGATCAAAACATCTTCCGTGTGCTCACATGGTGGATGAACGACACGTGGCAGTGCAGAATATCATGCGGACACCATGCAACAGGCGTGGACGCCAAAATCTAAGAGTCAAGGACAACATGCAGGATCTTTCCATAGATGGTGTGCTCAACTCAATAGACATTGTTTTGTTCCAAATTTGTTAAACTGCTCTGAAGTCTGAACTCTTATGGTCTCACATGTTTGGGTCAGTCAATTAGCTCGGAATTTTCACAGTGTGTGCCTGGCAAGGTGTAGTACCAAGCTATTTCAACTAATTTGCTATGTTGTTGAAGTCTGAACTTGTTGTCCCAAGCTAGTTGGTGTAGGCTAGAGATGAAACCCATAGGAAACAAGTTGCTTATTATTACCCTCTCCAATCCAAATATACAAGATGCTGCTTATTATTAGAGTTTCTAAACATTAGTGCCAATATTTATTTTATTTTATTTTTTGACGCAAAACTGTGGGGAAAAGCCCCCTGACAACAGGAAATAAAAATATAAGGCAAAGAGTTACAGAGACTTACAAAGAGAGAAAAGAAAAAATGACCAACCAGTGGTTAGCCAAAAAGAAAAGAGGACTACTGCTACTGAACTAGCAACAAAGCCTACCAAGAGAGAGAGAGGGGGAAGGGGGAGATTACAAGGCATTGAGCCAAAGAGAGATAGAATGATGAAGACTCGGCTTGATTCTGACAAAGTGGTCACTAACTTCCTTTTTAAACTCAGCCTTCCAACAGGCAATACTAGGAGGCTTCGCATTAAAGATGTAGTCATTTCTCTCATTCCAGATGCACCAAGCAGCAATCATAAAAATCTCCATAAAAAAATTTGAGGAAAAGCAAGCTTGGCAGAAATAAGCTTGTGGTGGACAGGTGCATCATCATCCCAAATAATACCCAAGGAAAACCACCTTCCAACCACAGAAGGGCACTCAAAGGGAAGATGGACCAAAGTTTCCTCAATGCCCTCTCTGGCAGAGAACACAATTATAGCCCTCCTCGAGGAATTTGTTTCTTCTCCTGAGCATATTTCTAGTGTTGAGACAATCATTAAGCAATAGTCAAGAAAAGAGTTTGATCTTTGGGACACATTTGGATTTCTAGATCCACAAAACCGGGACATGAGGTTGATGAGCTCTGAAATGGTGATGGTAAAACTTGCTAGCAGAATAATCTTTGATGGCCCCAAATAAATTCCCATCTATCATTAACATCATCAGAGGCAGGTGGCAGAGCAGCTAAAACAACTTCAAGCAGTAGAAATTCATTATAAGCAGCCCTAGATATGGGAATACGAAAGCAATCCAAAAGGGGGAGGCATTCCTCAGCTTCCAAACAGAGATTCTAGGATCAACAACATAGGCAAACAAAGTAGAGAAAGTATTTGAGTGGACCTGGCCTAGGAAAATGTCATCCCAAAATCTAATGGTATCACCTCTGTTGGGAATGCAGATAGCCACACCTCTATACATGACATTTAGTCTTAGAATATCTTTCCACCAAAATGAGCCCTTCTCCCTGACCAAATGAGGAACACAGTCCTGATAATATTTCCCCCAAATAAGGTTGGCCCATTGAACATTTTCTTTCTTGTAGAATTTATCAAGCTACTTACAGAGCAAAGCATCATTTTGCAATCTTAGATTAATAATCCCAAGCCCCCCTTTTTTCTTAGGTACTCTGACAAGGTCCCAGGCCGCAAGGTTATAGCCTTTTTTTCATAACATCACTTCCTCTCCAGAGACAGTCTTTCCTATTTTTGCCAATGATCTCAATGACAACATTTGGCAACCTGAGGGAGCACATGAAATAGGTGGGTAGAGAAGAGATGACAGAGTTAACCAATTGCAAACGACCAGCCATAGTGAGGAAACGAGAGGTGGCAAACATCCTTCTCTCAATTCTACAAATCAGGGGGGTGTAGTCTTTGACTTGAGGTTTAGGGAGGCCCATAGGCAAACCAAGATAGGTGAAGGGGAAAGAACCAACAGCACAGCCAAAAGCACTAACCAATGAAGTGGCCATTTCCTGACTGACATTAGTGGGGATAAGACAAGACTTGTGATAATTAACCTTGAGACCACTTGAAAGAAACAGATTCTGCAAAATATTTTTGAGCGGGATCAGTTGGCTTTCAGAACCTTGCATAATGATCACAGTATCATCAGCATATTGGAGCACAGGGAAAGGAGAGCTCATGTTCTGTGGAAAAGGAGGGAGCAAATTTCCTTTTTGAATATGCAACATTCAGCACATACTGTAACAGATCAGCGGCAATGGCAAATAGGAGGGGAGAGAGGGGTCCTGCCTGACCCCCCTCTTGCATCTGAATTCTTTACCAGCAGTACCATTAAGGAGGATAGAGGTAGTGGCAGAAGACAGGATGTCAGCAATCCATCTATTCCATTTAGGAGGGAAACCCTTGGCCTGTAACATATCTAGGATGATAGAGTGCTCAACCAGATCGAAAGTCTTCTCAAAGTCCAACTTAAGAACCACAATTTCTCTCCTAGAATGATGACACTGATGAAGGAATTCAAAGGCCCATCCATGGCAGTCCTGCATCGTTTTTCGTTTGACAAATCCATATTGATTGTCATGAATGGCCCTCAAGGCAAATTTCTAAAGCCTATTTGCCAGAATTTTGGTGAGAAGCTTGAAGGAAGAATTAAGCAAAGCAATAGGCCTGAAGTCATAGACAGTCTCAGGATTGTCAATCTTTGGGACAAGAGAGATATAGGAATTATTGATACTTCTAAGATCGGCTCTATGCCACTAGAAGTCATGATAGAGGCGATAGAAGTCCTGTCTAATGGTGTGCCAAAGCTTTCTTAAAGAACAACCCATTGAAACCATCAGGCCCATGGGCCTTGTCCTGAGGGAGGTTGAGGATGATATCATCAATCTCCTGATTTGTGAAAGGAAGGCAAAGTGAGTCCAGGCCATCAAAAGGTTGTATGATGCTGCTAAGGTCAAACTGCATGACAGTATCCCTGGATTCAGCAAATCTTCTTTTAGATTCCTAAAAGAATAAGGCACTTTTCTCCCCATGATCAGAGACCATTCTACCAGAGTAGTCCATAATTTGGCTGATAACATTCCTTCTAAATCTCTCAGTAGCCATGGCATGAAAGAACTTGGAATTTTCATCACCAAACTGCATGACCTTCTAGGTATATCTCTGTCTCCAATAGGTGTTCTGCATGGTAAGGAGGTTAACAATGTGACTCTTGATGATCTTTCTAAATTTGAGCTCAAGAGGGAGGAGGGGTCTGAGTTCTTCAGGCTTGTCAAAGAAAACAACAGTCAGGTTGCAATTAGAAATGAGCTTGGACAGATTTGACAAGCTTTTAGACCAGCTCTTGAGAACTTTCCTGAGGAGCTTGAATTTAGCATTCACCAGATGAGCACTGTTATTACTGGCCCTAACAGGGGTAAGCCAAACATTGGAGATCTGATCCATACAGTCAGGGTGATTAAACCAAAAATTTTCAAATTTGAAGATGTTGGCTTTAGGGATTCTGGTGCCAATTTGAATCGTGCAAGGCAGGTGATCAGAAGTAATTCTGGCCAAAGGGAGAACCAAAGTGTGAGGATAAACTGTAGTCCAGGCCATCGAGGTGAAGAACCAATAAATTTGCTCAAGAAGAGGGGTATCCTGCATATTGCTCCAAGTGAAACTTCTACCTTTGATGGGAAGCTCAATAAGACCCAAGTGACTGATAATATTATTGAAAACAATCATGTCATTGAAATTACCACCAGGTCTGTTTCTGTTTTTAGCATATCTATAGAAATTAAAATCCCCCATGAACAACCACAAGTCCTCATCAGAGATGTCAAGACACATGAGCCAATTAACAAAATTGTCCCTGGTAGGCTGCCTGTAGGGACCGTACACAACAATTAATGTCCAGCTTTCAAGACAGTGAGAGGAGGTGATATTGAGCCTAATAGCAAACTGATGCTTTTCAATGGTGGAGACAGAGAAAAAACTTGAAGCCCAGCAAACAAGAATCCCCCTAGAGGCACCCAAAGAGGGACAAAAATCAAATTTATCAAATTTTTTAGGGGCAAACTTTCTAATGAACTTCAGATCAAAATTATCTCTTTTAGTTTCTTGTAAACAAAACATGTTGGCACTACTTTCATCAATTTTATTTCAAGTAGGGTCCCACTTTTCCTTGTCATTCAAACCTCTAACATTCCAACATAAAATATTTCAAGCATGATTATCCTTTAAAACTGATATAAAAGTATATATAATGACCAATGGGGCACAGACACCAAAGGAAATAGGCAGGTAGCAGACAAATGGAAGAAGGTGTCACAACACCCAACAACACAAAAATATATAAATAAGGACACCAACTAAAGTAGAAAGGAGGAGAGGATTTCATTAGGTAGCAGCCAACCAAAGGTACTATCTGTATAGTGAGACCCATTAATTAAACTTCATCATCAGAGGACAGTGTGGCAATGCTCAACTCCCCAGGAACACCACAGAAAGAGAGGCCCAAGCCAACAAGGGTGGCAATGGGAACAGGCTCCAGAACAGCTTCCTCATCCAGCTCAGCATCAAAACTCCTCTGAACAATAGCCGCTTTTAGATCTTCAACAGTAGATAAATGGAAACAGATTTCTTTTCTTCGCCTTTCTTTCTTCTAGGTTCATTGTTGAGCATGATATGGGTGTGATTCTCCCCAGACCTGAACCTTGAGCATCTCTTGACCTCGTCATCCACAATAGGAATTTTTCCCTGAGTCCTCCTTTTCCTAGAAGCAGCAGGGGTGACCTAACTTTCAGACATGCTATCAACAGGAAGACCATCCTCACTCATAAACTGATCAGAGTCAACCTGCATTTCATCATCAGCAACAAAAGAAGCGTCCACAACAACACTAGTCTACAGGTTCACCGAAGAGCCCCCACCAGGATGGAGGTTGTTGAGAATTTGTATCCTAGCAAAGTCCTAGTCATAGAGAACCAATCCTTGGTCATTATTCTAATCATCAACAGGGGGGTTTCTCATCATGCATAGGGGACTGATGCCACCTGATTAATTCGAATCTTGGCCTCCTAGAACCAGGAGAGGAAGAGGCCTCAGCATTGTTTCCCCGGGAGGGGTTATCAAGAGTAAGCATCCAGGGTTCAAGCACAAAATTGTCAGTCACCAAATTCCAACTACCAGCAGGCATGGGGCTTTTCCCAAGTTGAAGCAGGCTAGCAGAATGGGTCTTCAAGGCCAAATTCTCAAGAAGCATCTCTACATAAGGGCTTGGGCCCAAACCAGGAAACAACCCAACTCTGTTTGCCAGTTGTCTGATCAAGTAATCATTGTCAAAACTCATTGGGCTAGAATTCGCAACCACCAAGGTCCTATTAGCACTGGTTTTGTTAGCAAGGAGAGGGAGCTCTAGAGTAATAGGAGGCCCTTCAGCTCTAAAAAAGCACTGGTGTCACTGCTGATGGAGTGGCTTTCTTAAGGTTGGTCAGGATGCTACATCAGCCCATTTGCCACAACATTAGCCACAACAACATCTGCCAAGTTGTTAATTGTTGCAAGTTCATTTTCAGCCACGAGCTCCCCTTCCTGCAGGAGCCAAGGGCCCCAACCAGCATTGTTAACAGGAGGGGGAGGGGGCACATCCCATCCTTCATCTTCATTTGCCTGTTGCACTTCATTTAAATCTCCAACATCATCGAAAAAAACCAGGGACAGGGTTTCCCTAAGGAGGATTAGCATTCAGGAAGTGAGGGTTGACCGGGTGTGGGTTGCCATTTGGAGGTATCTGATCCTCATCAGTAGCAAAGATATCATTCTGTTGACTGTTGAGAACAAAAACAAGAACCGTCCACGACGAGCCGTTGTCCCCCATCTGATTGCCTTCACATATCACCACACTCCTCGGGATCCTGCTCATGAAAGTGACATTGCACCTAAGCAGCAGTCTAGACTTACAACGAGCATTGTTAGTCCAAGTAGCAACCGTTCCAAAAAAAAAAAAAACCCACAGCTTGCGAAATGATGTCACGGGTCTGGAAATCAAGCTTGAAGGCAAGGAACATGACCCTGCAGGTTCTAGTGAAAGGACAGTTTCTCTACTTGAGGCCTAGATCATGCTCAACCACTTCAAGCTCCCGGACTGCATCCAGTTTCCCAACCAAACATATATATAGATGAAGATTAGCCATCAGTAGTAAAAAGTTCCACTCCATGTGCGGCACGGCAGGTGGTGTGCTTCGCGTGCGCGGCCATTGGGTGTTGAGGTCCTACAGGTGCTGTGGCCGGTAGGTGCTAGCACCTGCTTGATTGGTCTCTGCTAGTGTGCATGTTCAGATCTGGTTAATTTGTGACTGATTTCTCAAGTTTTCAATCCTGTGATACCCTAATTGATAAACATACCTTAGTTACCTTAGTGTGATACTTATACGTATCCACACAATTACATGCTCACGCATACTTCATGGATAGGTGATATCAAGAGCCAAATGGAATCATTGCTCGTTTCTTGAGGTGTGGTTTTAATTAGTCAGTATATCATTTTTGTTTACAACTGCAGCTTTCTTGTCACTTGGTATTGCTTTCGTCATCATCTAGGGCTACATCATATTCATAGCATTGAGTTTGTAATAAATCGTAGGTGACGTGTTCTTAGGAGCATCCTGGTTTTATGGCTCACTTGCTTTCTTTCCTAGCAACATGAATGAATCCAAGGTGAGGTGAGCTTGTTCTATTTTTAGTGAGTTATGATGCTTATTACTATCATGGCACTGGTTTTGGCTCGCTTGATATCTTAACTAATAATGCAAATCATTAGATAATTTTATATCATTAGGCACTATGCTTTTTTTTTAGATACATAAATTGCTTTATTTAGGAAGACATTGTTGCCTACCAAATGATACTGAAATTGCCTAAGAAAATACAATCCACTACCGCATTGTGATAGGTTCTAACCCGATGTTAGAACGAGTTTGGCCCGATCTTCACGGCAGTAGGTCTATGAATTATGAACTTACTATAGGTATAGCGGAAATAAGATAACTTGTTGCAAGGCAACAGCAAGAACAAGATAACTTCGTTGAAGAACAGCGGGGATAACTAGCTTTATACTTGGCCAAGGTTGGATGCGACCAAGCGACGGGGAGAGAGGCACTGAAACCACGAAGACTTCGACTCGATCTCCAAACGACCGCAGAACCATAACCGAGCCAATCCACACAAGATGGGGCAGCCGTACTGGAACCCGTAGAGCACTTAGTGGATCTCAGAGAGATCTCTTCACAAGTCCAAGGAGAACGAGGAAGAACAGGGGTTGAGTAAAACACTCTGGCAGCTCGGCTACGAAATCACTTGGATTAATCTCAAATCATTAAAAGTTATCGATAGCTTACATATGGGGGGTGGTATTTATACTAGGAACAACCCTCCTAGGTGGGTAAAAACACGAAAACAAACTGAATACGTCGCCAATGTGAAAGGATCTCCCGAGATGGCCTTCTGAGTTGTTTCCGCGTAACCGTTTGACTTCTGACCAGTCTTCAATGTTTCGATCATAACTCCTTCTAGGAATCTTCAAATGAATGTTGGAAAGCTTCGATAAGCTTTCCAACAATTTATAGCATGCTTTGTGAAACCGTAGATTGGTACAGTTTTAATGCCCGAACTTCAGCTTCAGGAAGTTGATGGCTCTCGCTGAAATGTCCTTGCCGAATGGTTTTGCCGAATGACGAGGATTTTTGCCAATTCCTGCTTCATGGCCTTCGTCTTGATGATTCTCTTCAATATACCTGAGTAGTATCAACATACAAGACTTATGTAGCATAAAGTTCTCATTAGTTTCTAATTGAAATTCACAAAGTAGCGCGTGCACCTTGTATTGGAGTTTTGTAATCAATCCATCAAAGACGTTGGTTGACATATTGATCAGAGATGCTACTGATGAGGTCGCCATGGCTAGCGTGGTCATATCATCCTCCCTCCCTTGAAAAGGAGTCGTCCTTGACTCTAACATTTGTTGTCCAAATAATTGTGAAAGGAGAATGACTTGTAGTGTTGTAATAATATCATGATATTCTTCTTCCATCACATCAATATGTTTGAATCTGTATTCATACAAACCAAGTAATAGCCTTATAGGTGGACATCTAAACAATTCGAAATCAAATTTAGCTTTCACCTTGAATGGTTGTCTTGACCACATGGTGAATGTTGATTGCCTTGGCATGGTCACATCATCCTCCCTCCCTTCAAGAAAAGTCGCCCCTCGACTTTTTGTTTACGTGAAATCAGTTTAGACACAACAGGAGAGGGTGGATGTACATGGCAATTGCAATAATGTGAATAATTTTTCACTTTATTCCAGTCATTTATTCCACTATAATTCATATTCACATTATTTGATTTTCCATGTTTAAAACATTCTCTTAATGTTGGCCAACCCGCAAATAGCTTCGAAGATGGGAGAACAAGAATTTCTTTGAAGCCAATCATTTGATTCATGTTATTATTTTTCATCTTTTGCAAGGTCACATATATCAAAAGATAACAAAGAAACATTCTTGACATTCTTATTGCACGATTCAGAGATGTACTTTGCACAATCATGGGTTCCAATTGAGGTTGAAAAAATTTCAGATTCACTAATGAAGCATGTATGCATAGGATTTCTTTCTTTTGAATCATGATAGGAAGAAGGGAAGAACATTTTCGGTTACGTACAACAGTCGTAATAAACAATCTTTCCATCTCAAGTTCAAACAAATATTGATCACAATAACTTAACTCAAAATCAGCAAGCTTGTCACATGTTATACAAAGAGCACAAACATTAAATTTAGTTGCAACTTGATGTCCAATCAAATGGAATCTGAACTTGCAGCTATAGGGAGTATTTAAAGACTTCATGGATGTTATCTTAAAAATATTCTCAAGTATACTGTTCATCTCAACACATTTATCAAACATGACATACCACACACACGTAGATGGAGACATTGTTGCAAAGAATTCATCATGACTATATGTTCTCACATTATCAGATTTATTGACATGCAAAGTATTAGATATATGAGTGCAAAGCATCAGGTATATGAACCAAATCAACCCATAGAAAAGATCATGTAAATCTGAACATTGGTTTCCAACATGCAAAATTTCAGCAAAGGTGTGATCATGTGACATTACCAAATCAGCGCTAGTATCATGGTCAGTTTCATTTGGAACGTTTTCTTTATGACAATTACTTGCCACTATATTTTGTAAATTCAGATCTGAATTACCTTCATCACCATTCGGACTTTGTGGCAAAGTAAGTATCATGGATGACGCTTCTACAATCTTACCACTTTCCTCATAATGCTTTATGTTATGGGCATCAGGCAACCGGTTCTGTGGAATGGCAGCCATCTTACTTTTCTCAATAAATGTGGAGTTACCTTGAGCAGCCATCTCTTCCTCCATATCATTGCAAACCTGCACATTTGGAAAGACACCACTAGAAGTAGAGATGAGAGTGTTAGTTATAAAACTTTCCTCACATGACTTGCATTCAAACTCTCTCTTGCTCTGTGGTTTGTCTCTCACATTCACATTGTTGGAACTCTCAAGGTCATAGTGGCTGGAATCACACAACTCACTTTTGTTTTCACTCTCTTTCAGTTTGGCTTCGGAACTCTCCTTCTCACATGGGTTTTGATGCACAATTACTTCAATGTCTAGTGGAGCGATATATTCATATGTGTCATATTTTATAATTTTCTCCAATGGGATTAGAGCAACGATTGTTGCAAAAGAATCAAGAGCTGAAACATCCTCAAATGTTAATGAGCTTGAATGACTTGAATGGAAAGCGCTTGCATCATTAATGCCTTCAATCTGAACTTCAGGCAGCATGCTACACGAAGGAATTTCAGCATGACCATCCATTGCCATCACTTGATCTTCCTCATCGAAGATTGGGGGATGATCAAAATTCACCACTTCATTTTCTTCATAAACCTGTGTCACACAAGAAACACAACTAGAAGAAGACATTATCATGTTAGTAGTAAATAATTCCTCACATGAGTCCTCATTTTTTTCACTCAATTTAGCATTGGGTTCACTCAATTCTTTTGAAACCCTTTTCCTATCCCTCATAACTAATCCCTCTTTTCCCAGTGTCTTAATTCTTTGAGGCTGTGGAGTTTTATTTGGCTTTGGAGACACTCCCTCACTATTTTTGTGGGTCACTCGGAAGTGTTTCTCTCTCTCTCTCTCTCGCTGAATTTTTCTTTTGGTGGAAGCTCCATAATCCTCATCACCAAAGAGCGCACGGGGACGAGAATTATGCCCAAATACACCACCATGAGATTTGGTTGGGCTACGTCGTTGTGTAGCACGACCGCACGGTGTAGGAAGACGCTCATCGAGCATTTTCTCCATGGCCTCCAAAAATGTGTTTTCAAAATAATGTAACTCCAGCCCGAGAAATTGGTGGTTCTTTTTCTCTATGGCCACCACCACGAACACTTGAATATGGTCCTGTCATGTTAGGGCAGCAAGAAAGTGGTATCGGAAAAATTATGTGGAAACACTCGATCTCACCTCTTAATTACCCAGGTCCTCCTGTCCTCAAGGACTGTGATGGTGCTGGTGTGGTAGCTTCAACGGAGGTGGTAGTGAGGTCGTAAGGATTACGAATCGAACGTCCCGGTTTCAGTATTGAGGTGGAGTTATAGGTGGCTAACAAGGAGGGTTTACGGTACTGAAAACCAAGTGGTTTGATGTACTCAAAAGATGTAAAGTTGCAGCAACAAAAGATTTCCACCACTTGATTATGTAATCTGAAAATTTCAGCAACCACCGCAACACAATTCCTCTAACACTTATCTTCTTTTTGCTCTCCTTTTTTTTGAATTTTTTTCTTTCTCTCTTTTCTTTTTCTTCTTTTTTTGACTCTTTTTTTATAACACTAATAGCAGATTATAACTGAAACAACATGTTCTATAAAGATAACAGTGGTGACTAGCAACTTAAGAACACAAGAACACAAGGTAATAGTACCGACAAAAGGGCTATAGGTTTTTTTTTTTTTTTTTTTTGGCTTTGGACTATAGGATAAAACAGATATATGTAGCAAATCAAATAAGTATAAATATGTGGATGGTAAATTGACCTACCGTGTCAATGAAAGCTTTGATACCAGATGATAGGTTCTAACCCGATGTTAGAACAAGTTTGGCCCGATCTTCACGGCAGTAGGTCTATGAATTATGAACTTACTATAGGTATAGCGGAAATAAGATAACTTGTTGCAAGGCAACAGCAAGAACAAGATAACTTCGCTGAAGAACAGCGGGGATAACTAGCTTTATACCTGGCCAAGGTTGGATGCAACCAAGCGACGGAGAGAGAGGCACCGAAACCACGAAGACTTCGACTCGATCTCCAAACGACCGCAGAGCCACAACCGAAGCCAATCCACACAAGACGGGGCAGCCGTCTTTGGAACCGAGAGAGCACTAATTAGTGGATCTCGAGAGAGATCTCTTCACAAGTCCAAGGAGAACGAGGAAGAACAGGGGTTGAGTAAAAACACTGGCAAAATTTCGACTCTGCGAAATCACTTGGATTAATCTCAAATCATCAAAAGTTATCGATAGCTTACATATGGGGGGTATTTATACTAGGAACAACCCTCCTAGGTGGGTGGAAACACAAAAACAAACTGAATACGTCACTAATGTGAAAGGATCTCCCGAGATGACCTTCTGAGTTGTTTCCGCGTGACTGTTTGACTTCTGACCAGTCTTCAATGTTTTGATCATAACTCCTAGGAATCTTCAAACGACGTGGGGCTGGATGCGTTGGAAAGCTAACTCGATAAGCTTTCCAATGATGTATAGCATGCTATGTGAAACTTCGTAGATTGGTACGGTTTAATGTCCGAACTTGTCCTTGCCGAATGACTCTCGCTGAAATGTCCTTGCCGAATGACGAGTATTTTTGCCGATTCCAGCTTCGTGGCCTTCGTCTTGATGATTCTCTTCAATGTACCTGAGTAGTATCAACGTACAAGACTTATGTAGCATAAAGTTCTCATTAGTTTCTAATTGAAATTCACAAAGTAGCGCGTGCACCTTGTATTGGAGTTTTGTAACCAATCCATCAAAGACGTTGGTTGACATATTGATCGGAGATGCTGCTGATGAGGTCGCCATGGCTAGCGTGGTCATATCACATTGCCTAAGAAAATGCATCTTTGTTATGCTTTTTCGATCCTTTGCTTTTCTCTGTTGATTTGCTGCTCCAGTTTTTATCTGCAGGTCATCGCAGCTACAACCTCAACTAGGCCATACCAGTTTGCGTCAACCTCAACTAGGCCGTACCAGTTTGCGTTCAGCCTCCTCACAGTGAGTAGTCCTACTCCACCTGAATGAATGAAATGAATGTCATTCTAGTTCGCCAAGGAACAAGGCATTCATCTAGTGAAGGTGAATGCATATATTTCTACAGATTTTATGATCAGGTCACAGATGGTCCTTGTTTACAATTAGGAAAAAGGCAATAACCTTCTATGAATTAAGCAATAATATGATTTAATGTAGGCAGTAATATTCTATGAATTAGAGCTTAACTTTTGTGCCTATGTGTGAAGTAGCAAGCGGCAAGTACCTGTTAGTGTTTAATCTTGTCATTTTATAATTGCACGTTTACATTAGTATTTACATGTAGAAAATAAGTGTTGGTCGTTCATGGCTAAGATGTTGATGTGCCGTGTGATGCGGGTGTAACCGTGTGAAATGGTCCTGCATGTGTTGCTACAAGAAGGAGCATAATTGTAGGTGAGGAAAGCTCAACAAAGCCAAGAGAATTGATCAACGTTGAATGTGTGATGCATGGAGTGATTGCATAAAGCATTCACGGCTATGTGAAATTAGCCATTTGTTATTCTTTGCATGTATGTAATTGTAAGTCTATAAATGAATGGAAAAAATGACGGGAGTGGCGTGGCTTGCGTCAACAAATGTGTCTCTATTTTTTATGGTTCCTGTGTGTTCATCCATGAGAGTTTGTGAGTGTTTGTGATAAACACTTACGGAGTGAGGGAGCGATTCCCATAATTAGTGAGTGATTTCCAACAATTGGTAATCAGAGCTAGGTTGATAATGAAGAACGACGAATCTTCACCGAGCAAAGCCATGGTGAGTAGTGGTTGCAGCGACTCGGCGACAACCGCGACGATGGGGAGGATCCCGTTCCCGATGTTGACAAAGACAAACTATGCGGCGTGGGCGATAAGGATGAAGTACCTCTTGCGCATTAATGGTGCATGGGGTGCTGTTGTTCCTGAGAAGGCATCCGGGGTTATCGATGAGAGCAAGGGCGAGCTGGCCTTGGCAATCATCTTGCAGTCGATCGACGATGAGACGCTGCTACGAGTTGCTGAGAAGGAGGCCGCCTCTGATGTGTGGGCAGCGCTGTGTTCCATGCATGTGGGCAGCGAGCGCGTCCGTGAGGCAAGAATTCAGTCTTTGCGGTCTGATTTTGATAACCTTAAGATGGGTGATGTAGAGTCCGTAGATGATTTTGCGGCAAAGTTCACGACGCTTGTTGGGCGCATTCGTGAACTCGGTGATGCGATGGACGAGAAGTACATCGTGAAGAAATTGTTGCGAGCTGTCTCCACCAAGTTCATCAATGTTGCCTCATCATTGATGCTATTTAGCGACATCAACAAAATGGTCATGGAGGAGGCCATTGGAGGATTGTTGAAGGCCCATGAAGAGCTGCTCAAGGGACGAGAGGTCCAAAGGGAAGAACAACGTCTTCTCATGGCAAGAACACGTGATTCATCTGGAGGTGGTGGCCGCGACGAGAAGAAAGACAAGAGCAAGGTAAAATGCTACAATTGCCAAGAAATTGGACATTTTGCTTGGGAATGTCCCGAGAAAAAGAAGAATGAGTCTGCACTTCTTGCGGGAGCTGCAAGTGATGATGAGGCGGCTCTATGGTGATGCCAAGATTAAGGGGGTGATTGTTAGTGTTTAATCTTGTCATTTTATAATTGCACGTTTACATTAGTATTTACATGTAGAAAATAAGTGTTGGTCGTTCATGGCTAAGATGTTGATGTGCCGTGTGATGCGGGTGTAACCGTGTGAAATGGTCCTGCATGTGTTGCTACAAGAAGGAGCATAATTGTAGGTGAGGAAAGCTCAACAAAGCCAAGAGAATTGATCAACGTTGAATGCGTGATGCATGGAGGAGTCATGAGATGTGATGCTAGGCTATTATTGGCTTGTGAGAAGAGGCAAGTCTTGCATGAAGCATTCACGGCTATGTGAAATTAGCCATTTGTTATTCTTTGCATGTATGTAATTGTAAGTCTATAAATGATTGCATGAAGCATTCACGGCTATGTGAAATTAGCCATTTGTTATTCTTTACATGTATGTAATTGTAAGTCTATAAATGAATGGAAAAATGACGAGTGGTGGCGTGGTTTGCGTCAACAAATGTGTCTCTATTTTTTATGGTTCCTATGTGTTCATCCATGAGAGTTTGTGAGTGTTTGTGATAAACACTTACGGAGTGAGGGAGCGATTCCCATAATTAGTGAGTGATTTCCAACAGTACCTTTGATGTATCCATTGCAGACGATGCTGAAGGACTAACGTATAGTGATACTGAAAATTGAGCTCCGCTCTCTATTGTACCGCTCGGAAGTAGTAAACCTCTTCCTCACTCCTGACCTTCGCCACCGCTCGACCGCCGCCGGCCCCTGTCTCCTCCCTGGCCTGACTGCCGAAGATGACGTCAGGTAAGCCGACCCCCTTCCCCATCCTCCTTCCTTTCCCCCTTCTGCATCTTCTCTACCAAAATAAAGCCATGGGATCTTCCCCTATACACCAACGCTACCACAGGCGCAAAACAGGTGAGGCGACGACGTCCATGTCCTGCGAGCAGGAGATGGCCATGGAGGACATTTGCGTCAACATGGGCACTGCTGGCCTCTGTGATGTGGCTGGTGCTAGCCATGCCTATGCTCCTACTCTTCAAGCCAGTCCTCGTCCCGGCGGGCGGCGTCACAGCAGAGGCCCCACTACTAACGAAATGATTTTGCGTGATACTGCAAAATCTTTTCCGTGGCGGGCACTCTTTTTGCCCGTGACGGAAAATACCCCGCCACATCTAGTTTTATTTTACATGGCGAGCGCATTTTTACCCGCCACGGTAAATTGATTTTGCGTGGCGGGCACCTTAACACGTCCGCCACGGAAAATAACGTATTTTTCGCGGGCGGGCGTGTTAAGGTGCCCGCCACGTAAAATCAATTTACCGTGGCGGGCAACATAAAAGGCCTGCCACAGAAAATAACTCGGCCCAATCGATATGGGCTAAGCCCAATAACCTACTCGAGTATAAAACCAGAGCGCACTAGGCACCTAATCATTTGCCATTGGCACGACTACTTCGCCTTCCACTGGGTTCGACTTGGAGCTTCATCCTCTACCTCCGGTGACACCTCAAAACTTATCCTTTGGTCACCCGACGTGTTATTCCACATAGGCTCCCTCTACCCGTCTTCAACCGACGCTTTGCGCGGTCTTTCCACCCGGGTGTATGCACCATTGGCGCCCCTACGACCCCCTACCGGCGAGGTTGTCATCGTCAATGTCTCCGATGTAGTTGTTGTACTCATCATGTCACAGGACCAAGTTGTATTCTGGTCTTCTTTAGATCTGGCTGCTTAATATATTATGTTTGTTGTTGTCAAAAAAACATACAGTGATACTTACTACTTTAGAAGTACAAACACCCATTTCTCCTTATGCCTGAGCTATCGATCTTAAAGTTTGAGTTATCTCACTCTTATTGCATTAAACAATATTATTGCTTAATGCTTAACATATTTTGCCTAACAGGTGAAATAAAGCTAAGAAGGCCAATGGGTGAAATTGCTTATACATTGTTTTTTTTTCTGATCATGCGGTCCTAAATCATGTGTTGTATACTAAACCTTGTGCTACTTCTGATTAAATTTACATGTTTTAATTCGCCAGTTGTGCAATGCTCTTTGCCTCTAAAATTTAAGTTGTGCTTGTACGTCCTGTAGTTGACTTATTTTGACCTTATAAGTAGTTTTGTTTGGGTTTGTCAAAAGTGTTTGATAACATCATTTTTTGTTGTTGTGTCCAAAATAAAAGGTCTTATAGATTTGTTAAGTAACAAACTTTATTAATGGTCCAAGTTATGAAAATGCCTATAAAATGTTCTTTACAGCAGAACTGTTAGGGTTGAAATTGGAATTCAAATGAAATCTGATTTTTCCCAAGTGTTTCATGGCCTTACTTTTTTTTTTTTTTTTTTTTGGCATAAAATTCAAAATCTAGGTAGTTTCTGGAAAATATATATTCATGTGAAATATTGATCCTTTTGTGCTCTACGTTTTTGCTTAAGTGACCATTTCCTAGTTTGGCCTACATTAGTGGCAAATGACAGGTTTTAGGCGGGGGTACCTGTCGGCCGGCTGCCCTAGGGCTTACAGTCCCCGATGTCAGGCCATGTTCGACGCGTGGATGGCTATGCGCCCGCGCCGCATGTCTCCCTCGGCCCAACCCTTGTCCCATCAAGACGAGGTGGAGAGCGCTGCTGCCACTCTCTCTCTCTCTCTCTCTCTCTCTCTCTCTCTCTCTCTCTCCCGCATTCACTCGCTCACCCTCGCTCTCTCTCTCTCCCTTCCCGCAAGGGCCGCAACCACCGAAGGCGATGTCATGGCCACCACTGCTGCCTGACCGCACCACCATTTCCCAAACCCTCTGGCCAAAAGCACTATATTGCTTCATTATTCAATCTCATCTAGTGGGAAATTGAAACCGAGCAAGAAACGGCTCGCACCTCCCTAGTTACAGCCGAACGACATCGAAGCGCCACCATGGCTGACATCTGCACATTCTCGACAATGTTGACCCTTTGTTCCTCGTTACTTTTGCATTTCGAAGTTGTGAAAACGTATAGAGCTTAACCTAGGACGTATCGACCGGACTCGGTTCGAGCCCGTCGGACAGCCATCGTGTCGCCGCCACGTTCTCTACAACCCCGTGCACGCACGCGCAGAACACTAACAGGTGCCTTCATTTCACTCGTTTTTGCTTCAAGCATCATTGTTAGGTCACCCTAGAGCTCGAATCGAGCTTAGCCGAGGTCACCAAAGCCGGCAATAGCGACAATGCCATAGCGCTCCGCGGCTGCGCTGGCCTTGCCACCGGCGAGCCCTGCAATAGCTTACTTTTCATGTACCAATAGGTTCGTCTCATCGAGACAGAGCCTTAGTTGCAAGCCGCGCCATTGGAGACCTTGCCGTCGACGAGAATACTGCCGCATGAGCACTGCCCATGTTCTGTGTTGCTGACATGTGGGACCCAACTGTCACTAAAGTTTTCCCTTTTTTCTTTTATGTTTTCAAATTTTGCTTAAACCTTGTTTATTTCATATCTTGACCTATGAACGTGCAAATTGAGTGATTTAAATTTCATTACATTTGTGTTGGTGTCCAGTATCTTTTAAAATTATGAAATGCCCAGTTTGACATGTTTTTATATGTAGCCCTAATTAAATTTCCTTATTGCTATAAATCTATTAAATTCATAAGTAAATGTAGGAATGTTAGAAAATTTTGAAACTTGTTTTGTTAGTTTTCTTGTGGTAAACTCTATCCTTGAAAAATGCTAAGCCTGCTATGTTCTTTGGTGGAAAATGCTTTTGGGTTTTAGGCAATTTACTTGCTTGATTTTTTTTTTTTTTTATAATGCAATAATTATATGTAATATATGGTTGCTAATTTTTGTACATGCTTTGTGTGAAGGATATTAAACTTAGATAATCAGAAATCTATTGTTTGACACTTTTCATAATACAAAGTAATTTATTTGCCTATCTTGATGTGTTCCTTGCCAATTTTGTGTAGGGTGATATACATGTTATTTTTCCCTGATATTTTTATGATGTGCTATGTGAACCATGACCTGTGCTACTGTAAGTTTCCTGGAATTTTACTAGCACTTTGGTTATATGATTCTGTTAAGTGGTTAGAGTAGACAACTTGAGTGATAATTGGCTTTTATATAGTTTTTTTCCTTTAATGGAAAGTGGTAATAATATCTTGTAGAGTAATATTATATCCTATTGTTTTCCAAATTTCACTGCATTTGGAGTTATGGTTTGCAAATGGGGACTAACTTAGTGAGAACCTTTTTAGGAAAAAGTTTGCTAGAATAATGGAGCGATCAATCATTTTTAATCTGTTTGGATGGTTTAATGTGGAAACTAGTCTTCGATGTCCGAAAGTGTTTTGTAGCTAACTTCCTAAGCTTTCCACATAGTCTTAGTTTGCTATGCTTGGATTACGAAACTCCAGTTGTGATTTATTCTTACAGACTAGTTGTGTACAATTCAATTGCTGGATGTTGTTTGATGAAACTTTTTGCATGAATTATCGTCATTTACTAGCTTAAATGTTGCTAAAGTTGGCTAAGTTTCATTAAAAAATCTTTAAAGTTTCACAATATATGAATTACATACTATTGGTATTTGTTACGTGC
This sequence comes from Hyparrhenia diplandra, assembly GCA_015847255.1. Taxonomy (NCBI): domain Eukaryota; kingdom Viridiplantae; phylum Streptophyta; class Magnoliopsida; order Poales; family Poaceae; genus Hyparrhenia; species Hyparrhenia diplandra. Next base: position 81,225 of record JADLZK010008743.1, read on the forward strand.
AAATAGAACATGAAGGAGAACACCGTTGTAGTTTTTACCTAAGAGTATTCTAGAGTATCATATCCACAGGGGAAGCTTTGGTTAAAGAATCTAATAATTCACAATCATGTATCTACTAATTTAGCAAACCAACTAGATTAAAGTGAGGAGTTAAATGATTCATATAAATAAAACTGTAAATAACTAAAAGAAATCTATGATAAATGAGTAGTTATAGATTTAAAAACAATGAATTAGAACTAATGAATTAGGGTTTCCAGGGAGGGGGTCTGCCTCTTCGTATATAGGGAGCAGCAATGAATCGTAGTCGTCGGATCAAACCGACCTTATTAGACAGTTTACATGCAATCTAGAGACGCAGTGGATCAGGACTCTAGAAGCTGGGCTTGATTGGACTCCAAGTCAATATCCCCAAAATTTTCTACCCCACAAACCAAGAACTATACTGCTAGTTGTAGATCACAAGATTACCACTAGACGCGAAGGTGCAGCTAAAACGTCTTCTCTTGACGTTGATGTGCACGTCGCAGCAGTGCTGTGCAGTTCCTCACGTCCGTCCTTCATGTGCGGTTCATCCTTGTGCTCTAGATGCGGCACCTCCGATGTATCCACACGTACAGGGAGGAAGCATCGCGCCTCCAGACTGCTAAGTCCGCAAAGCAAGAAGAGAGGGCGTGGGCAGCGGCGGCTGCCAAAGTGGCGTGAGTAAACCTAACCCCGCGCTCACCTCTCTTATATAGGCATTCCTGATGGACTCCCGAGCTGGAGGGCCATTAGTAATCCTAAGCCTCGTCTAATTGGATCAGATCCAAATTAGGCCTCCTTCCCGTTAAGCGTGCGACCCTATGGGCTCACGCACCATAGACATGGCTCAAGTACCCCTACTCAACCAATGACAACAGCCTTTAGCAAGACGTGTCAACTTACGCACATACATGTTATTCCCTTTGCCTCACGGTATATTTCTACCGCGTGGGTTAACACTTAACCCAAGCACGGCCATGCATTTCTTGATCTAATCATTCACCACCACAAACGCACATACATGTTTTTCCCTTTGCCTCACGGTATATGTCCACCTCGTGGGTTAATACTTAACCCAAGCATGGCCATGCATTTCTTGATCTAATCATTCGAGTGGTCCAGTGATATCTCTCTCACATGGAGAGGGGCAAATTCTATCTTGATTGACTACGCCTCACAGCATGCTTCCAGACAAACCCGAAGACTACCTTTATAGCTACCCAGTTACGGAGTAACATTTGATAGTCCCTAAGTAGGTCGTTTTACATCTTGAGTACATACACTACAAGAAACCTGTTATTTTATGACAAAATTCCTTATGACGCAGCCAAATTGTGTCATGTAATGTAACATAATATGACGAAATTTTTTATGTCGTCATAAATTTGTAATAGCCGAATTATTTGTGACGACACTGAAAGCGTGTCACATAAAGGTATCAAATTGTGTCACAAATTGTCTAGCGCCCGATGAGCCGATTGACGGCTAGGTTTTTGTGACACTATGAGTGGGCTTTACATGACCATATGCCATGTCACGTTATGTTTTGTGGAAAAACTACCGACCTCAATGCACAGATAAACCTTACAAGTGGACCCCGCTACCTTCAGTTGACCCATTTTACTTTCCACATCTCCCCAACACCCGATTGAATCGGAGCGGCGACTAGAGGGCGGTGAGCATGGATCCCCGGTGAAGGCGGCGAGCGCAACTCCCCGGCGAGGCTAGCGAGCGAAGGGCGGCGGGCTTGGATCCCCGGCGAGCACGACAAGCGGAGGGCGGCAGCGAGCCCAGCAAGCGGTGGGAGAGGGCGACAAGCGAGGGCGGCGGTGCGGGCTTGATCCCCGTCGAGCACGGCAAGCGGAGGGAGGCGGGCGGCGCGCGCGGCAAGCCGAGGGCTGCGAGCAGCGCGCCGAGCACGGCGGGCGAGGGCTGCAAGCGGAGGGTGAGCACGGCGGGCGACGACGGCGAGACATCCCCATCCAAAGACAGCGAGTGCATCAGATTGGTAGGTCAGTCGGTGCCGCCGCGATTCCCCTCCCCGTCCTCTTCAATTTGATCAGCCGGTGCCACTATCATAGTTCCCGTCCATGGTCAGCAGTGGCGCCCCCATGCCCTCTTCGTTCCCTTTCAATGTCTGTCAATCCAATGTAGTTGTCATTGCAGCCGTTAATCAATCCAATGTCTGTCCATCAGGGTTATGTCGCAGGCCTCATAATGTTCTGCTCACACTCGGCAGTCAGTCATGGCTAGGGATGCCATAAAACCCAGACCCGGTGCCGTGGTAGCTGCAGCACCTCTGGCAAATGTTGTCGATCCAGAGGCACCGATCGATGAAGTAAGCGAGTTGCCGTTGATACTGTGCCCAGAATGCAGGGACGTGAGAGTGTTTGCTGCTGCCACCATGCAATCTAAATATAACAATGGAAAGAGATACTTCAAGTGTCCCAGGAAGAACTATGTGAGTGCAGTGGTTCAATTAGAATACCCCAATTTTGAGTCTTGTTTGCCCAAATCTCATTGCTTTTGGTTGGAATTTGTTTGCAGGGCAAATGTGGTAGCTATTGGTTTGAGGAAGAATATGCGGTCTTCGTTGGTGACCACGGATATCTACCATTAGCTTCAACAACGACAGAAGTTTCTAAGGCTGTGGGAAAACTTGACAGCTTAGAACAAAATCTGAACAAGCTGAAGGAAATTGTAGGGAAGAACAAGGAAGGCATGGGAAGTCGCATTTGTGTTGTGTGTGTGGATGTGTGAATGTAACACTATTCCTGTTGTTGGCCATTTTCTTGGTTGTATTTGTTTTGTTGAAGTTGGTAATATTGTGGATGTAACACTATTCCTATGTGTGGGTGTGTTGAAGAACATGTTGTATTGAGCATGTTGGTATGGAATGTGGGCCTTTGTGCTCTTGGACATCACCTGTGTAAGTTGTGCATTGCTGCAATGTTGGAAATGAGGATCCCTTTTACTTATGATGATTTATTTGTGTTGGATGAAATTTTGGACATCTCCAAATTGGCAGCATGTATATATAGCTTGCAGCCTATCCATTTTGTGACAAATATAGACATTACATGACAAAATATGGGCATTGTGTGACAACAGCAATTGTCATGAAATCACATAAATCTAGGCAGTTCAACATCATTGATACAAATCTGTGCACTGTTTTCTCACATAAATAATACAAATCACAAAAATCTGGGCATCATGGCATATAAGGTCTTACAGCTTCATAATTCATATGCAAATGCAGTAGCACGAATCAAATATAACAAAATCAATAATAGAACAATTCATGCTTCAAAAATCTCTAGAAATGCAATGGTCAATCAACATCACTATCTTCTCCTGAAATGTTGTCTTCTTCTGGACTATGGTACTCAAGGAAGGTCTGATCTTCATCTTCACCTATGTGGGCTGCTTCACCATCTTGAGTTGTCTGTTTTCTTCGACATATGATCTCAACGAGATCTCTACTAATTGGGCTGCCTGGTTCATTCTCCATGTGCAACAAATCCATATTAGGATGAATGTCTCTCACTGCACCATCTGTAGATGAAATATGCTCCTCTTGGTATGCCTCCTGACATCTCATCTGTATTTGTTCATGCATTGGTTGGTTTGTGTTAGACTCTTCTACATCAAATATGTGTCGGTGGCCAAATTCTTGTAGCACTCACCAATTTAGACCAAACTTTGTATCTTCCAAGAAAAAGACTTGTGAAACATCTATGGCCATAATGAAAGGATCATTCTTATACCATCGGCCTTGGATGTTTTATGCATGATGGCTTGTCTATGTTTTATGCCTTGTGATGTCCATTCTGTGGAAGATGGCAGTTGTGGATTGTGATTGTGAATAACA